>CAUYTI010122450.1:0-21001 GCA_963575145.1 Galago senegalensis | reverse complement strand
TTTTTTTTTTTTTGAGACAGAGCCTCAAGCTGTCCCCCTGGGTAGAGTGCCGTGGCATCACAGCTCACAGCAACCTCCAACTCCTGGGCTCAAGCGAGTCTCCTGCCTCCGCCTCCTAAGTAGCTGGGACCACAGGCGCCCACCACAACACCCAGCTATTTTTTGGTTGCAGCTGTCATTGTTGTTTGGCAGGTCCAGGCTGGGGATTCAAACCCACCACCTTAGGTGTATGTGGCTGGCGCCTTAGCTGGTTGAGCTATAGGCGCCGAGCCCTGTTTCCCTCTTTACTTTCCTTCCTCACTTGCCTTTTCTTTGCCCCTGCCTCTTTTTCCTTCTGTCAATAAATCTTTATTGGGAGCCTGTCATGTGCTGGCATGATACCAAGAGCCAGGGGTGCAGCATCGACCAGATCATCATTCAGAAAGGTGGGAAGAGCAGACAGGTAATAGAACGGAGCCAGATACGCATGGTAATCGTAGATGGTGGTAAGAACCAAGACAGGAACAGTGACTAGCAGTGACGTTGGAAAGCTACAGCAAGCAGACAGGCACTGGCTGCTGGCGATGGTGGGTGGCAGTGCCCAAACGGGAGGAAAGGCACCCCACACTCAGGCCCTGCCCGGCCCCCCTGTCACAGCAGCAGCACCAGTAGAACCTGGTGAGCATGCAGGGAGGCCTCCCTCTGCCCAGAGTGGACCCTTGGATGTCTCCTTTGTCAAATGACAGTGATTTCTTCCCCCCAGCACCTGCTACAGAGTAAGTGATACAGTGTTTAGGAGAATTCAGGGGTGTGTGTGACCTCTTATATAAAAGCGAGTTGGATTTGTAGGAAGATGGGGTTCAGCTAGACATAGGAAGGACTTTTCACTGCAGGATGACAGCATGCTGTGGCCGGTTTCCAGTGAAGACTCTTGCCCACGTTGACAGTTTGGGAGAGAAGTAATACCTGCCTGTTTGGCCATAAGCACCTGACTCTTCTTAGGTTTCATGTATAAGATGAATACACAAATTAAGGTAAAAATGAATAAATTTCTTAAATATAGAAGTGACTTGAGGGAAGAAGTGACTTAAGAAACTCAGAAAGTCTTTTCTGTTTTTGAGTCAGGAACTCCAGATGATTCTCTCAGAAGAAAGTCACCAATTGGCTTATTGAAAATTTGCCCACTACCACATCAAGGGTGGGTCCTGTGGCTCATATCAGCTGGACCAAGCATAGAAGTAGGGTGCCACGGGTCAGGAAGAATGTGATCAGAGAAGAGAGAGGCACGCTTTGACAGGAGCTGCTCAGAAAGCCCAGGAGTGGGGCTCTGAAACCCAGATGTGGCGCTGAGGAACGTGCCATGGAGACCCGCCCCTGGTGCTGCCATTCTGGTCTGGGTGAGGGAGACCACAGTGCTGGGGTGAGTCTGGAGTCCTTCCGAAAGCAGAGACATGCTGTGTGCAGTGCAGGGGTGATCTGCTTTAATACCAGGGCAGGGAGAGGCAGCAGGGCAGAAGCAGAGCCTGGCCACTCTGCGGGTGCCCTGCTCTCTCCTCTTCCCCAGGCCCCAGGCCTGGAGGTGGCTCCACATCTGGTCTCTAGTCACTGGGGAAATATGTGTGGTGCTTACTTTGTCTGCATTTGGAAATTAGCCTGCTGTGGCCTGGCTGTTAGCATCCCTGGACCCCCCATCACCCTCATGGCTAAGCAGGCCAAGACAGAAGTGGTGGCTCACTGGAGTGGTGATCCCAGCAGCTGAGATGGATAATGGCGGACGCTGGGGTCAGTGAGGCCAGTGCCGTGTAGAGACACAAGTTGAAGAAGGGGTCTCAGGCCCCTTAGGCATCAGGTCTCTGATAGAAAGAAGCTACAGGGGAATTTGTACCCAGCAGTCCCAGGCTCATCTGTCTGGCAGACCGTGTCATCAGGGAGATAGCCAGTGGTGAAGGACCCTGTACCAAGCTTAAGCCATGTCATCAGAATCACATCTCTGCTCCTGGGAGCCCCCTGAGAACATGGGATGGCTGCAGCCCACCTCTATGCTGCAAAAACACAAGACCCAGAGCAAAGCACTTGTGATAAGACTTCCCAAAGCACAAACGCGTGCCCGGCCAGTTGGCAAGTGGCTACTGAAACCCCCTCCCAGAAAGATGGATGCAGACCCTGTGTCTACAGAAATTCACTTCCACGTCCTCCTGAGATGTATTCCTGCCTCTCTCTCAGCACCCCTGCAGACCCAAGCTCCTTCCCGACCTCTAGCCCACATGGTCCTGGCTGGGTTTAAGTCCAACATCATTTTGTCTTCAGTGGGTATGAGAAAACCAGCCCCAGCTCTGGGTGGGCCTGCTGTGTCGATGGCCCATGTCCAGCGTCACCTGTGCTTTGGTCAGCCTCGTGCAATCTGCCCACCCTGTGTGCTGAGTACCCGGATCAAGTCATTGGCACAGCCCCACGCCAGTCTGGCCTGGGTCCACTTCCCGCTGCCTTCCCACCCTGTCCTCACTGCCACGAGAGACTGTTCAAACCCCACAAAGACCGTGAGACACCCACCAAAAGAACACACGTGCTACTACGGTGAGTGAAGTCCCAATGCAGTACCCCTTCTTCCTCCACAGCCTCTGTCCCCAGCAGACCTCACCCTGTCTGTCCCCCATCTCAGACGAGCACCTGCCTGGCCGGGGGAGCCTTGTGCTCTCACACACAACAGACGTGGCAGGGAGCGCAAGAGCCCAGGGCCTGGGTGGGGTCTCAGCGGACTTCCCTTCTCCCTGCCTCACCCCTCTCTGGCTGCCACCGGAGCAGACAGGGTCTGGAGTCCGATCAGTTGAAATGTGCTTGGCTGGCCCTGTTATGCCACATGGCCACACTCATGCCCTCGTCCACACCTGTCCTCCCAGTGGACTGAAACTTGGGCAGCGGAGACACTATGTCTTCACCCTGTCCAAAGCTGGGGCAGAACAGGCATCTCAGAAGTCCTCTAAGGCGACCCTACAGACATGCTGTGATTTCTCTGAACCCAGCTCCCTGTGCCTATGCAGAATTCAGCAGCAGCCCAGCTCCCCGCAGCCTCCCAGCACCCCCATCCTGCAGTGTTGAATGAGCTCAAGCACAAGACGAGATTACTCTTATCTCTCACATCTCAGCTCTGGACTTGGTCTCCAAGAGGCCACATTTTCTGGAGTCTTTTCCAGTGAGAGGCTAACAACAGTTACTCATGGTGGCCCAGTCCTGTGGAGCTTCTCAAGGACAAATGGCAGATCTGGCTAGAGCCAGAAAGCTCCACGAATTTAATCAAGGGCAATGACCCATGAGACTTCCCCCAGGGGTAGTCACCTGAGAGAGCTTTAGTTCTAACTCTGCAAAGACAGTATTAACCTGTTGCTTTCAGCTGTGTTGTGCTGCATATTTAAATCTGTGCCCTGGGGACGCGGTGGCATCGTGATAGGTTCCATAAGTAGGATCCCTGAATCCGAACCAACACACATAGGTATTCGTGCAATTGTAGGAAAGGGAGGGAAGGACGTGGACATTGCAAAATTCTAAATTCAAGGAACCTTCCGGCTTGTATTTCACAGAGCATTCACAGAGAAGCCTCTCTGAGAAGCCCAGGAGGTCACATGCATCTAACTAGAATACAAAGCTTGCACCCATGTGACTGCACAGCACAGCAGGGGGCACACAGCGCAGAAACCAACTCAGCTGCACACAGGAACCGATTTAGGAAAATAACCGTGGGCTTTTCTGAGTGAGGAAATTATTGATCCAGAAAGCTGCTGGGAGAATTCAGATTCCTATTTACATCTTTCCTGCGGCCTCTGAAGGTGCTGCCCTTTTCCCAGCCTTAGTTTCTTTGTGCAGGGGGCTGAGCTGGACCTGGCGAGCCCCCAGGATGAGTGTTCAAAATTAGCGTCTCAGTGTTCTGTTTAACTGGAGGAGACTGGACTGGGTTTTAGACTTGACAGCTAGAAACTTTAATAAGAGGTTTCAGAAGCAACTCCTTGGAGCAGAACATCTTTGGATTCGCAAAGTTTGAAGTGACTTTTCTCTGTGCTATTCTAGGTTTCCTTCTGCTATTGCCTTTTAAAGAATCCAGGACTGTCGTCTGTGAGGGCATCTCTCCTTTTTCTGTTCTGACAAGGCAATGGCAGGAATGGCTGACGCGTTCTCTGAACATCCTTCAGGATAAGCTCAGCAAGGGGGACCCAGGAGCCCCCAGCCTGACTCAGGGCATGGGCTGCTCTGACCCCTGTGATTTTAGGTTTTTTTTTTTTTTAATTATTGTTGACTTTTCTTGGAATCTCCCTCCTGCATGTCTCTACACTCATTTTTCCATCTCCTTTTTAAAAAAAGATTTCACTTATTGGTTCTTGTTCTCTTTTTCCTATTTCTGCACACCCCTGCTTATTCCTGAAGATTTCTGAACCACAGGCTCCAGCTGACCACTTCTCACTGGGCTCGAACCACTCAGGAATCAGACATGTCCCAGAGTCGGAGTGCACTGGGGAGGGCTAGGCCCGTGTCTCTCTCTTTCTCTTTTTTCGTTTTTTGTTTCCTTTTTGCTTTAGAGAGGCTCTCACTCTGCTACCCAGGCCATAGCTCACTGCAGCACTGAACTCCTGGGCTCAGGAGATCTTCCTGCCTCAGCCTCCCTGGGTGCTGTGATTACAGGTGTGAGCCTCCGAGCCCAGCTCTGGCTTTTTATCTTTACTTTTGGCTTTAGCCTGTAATATCACAGTCTCTTTCTTTTCTTTTTCTTTCTTTCTTTTTTTTTTTTT
Organism: Galago senegalensis; assembly: GCA_963575145.1. Lineage (NCBI taxonomy): Eukaryota > Metazoa > Chordata > Mammalia > Primates > Galagidae > Galago > Galago senegalensis. Next base: position 16,247 of record CAUYTI010122450.1, on the reverse strand, counting down.
TGCAGGTTTTGGCTGGGGCTGGGTTTGAACCCACCACCTCTAGCATATGGGGCCAGCACCCTACTCCTTTGAGCTACAGGTGCCATCCACTGTCTCTTTCTTTTCCCAGTCTATAAAATGGGGATGTTCTCATTCCCAGAGACAGACCCAGGCCTTGAAATAAGTGTAGATGGTCCCTTTCTACTTTCTCTCAGCCCACTTACCAACCTGCCCGTCACTCCCACCTCTGAGAACACTCAGAGCTGTGGGGGAAGGGAAAGGTGGGACGTGCCCAGAGCAGAAGCCTTTGTTTTAACAAACAGCCAATTATCCTCAATCAGCTGCTGAGCAACCCTTTGGTTTCTGGGCTAATAATTCATTCAGGGGTCACTTGAGTGAGCAGCACAATGGTATTCTGCATATTCCCCCTCTGGGGCCTTCCTATAGTTCAAAACTAACTGGCATCTCTCTGTGCTTTCATCAGGACCTCATAGATTGCTTCAGCTCTAAGGACAGAAGTCCTGGGGTTGCCTTATAGTGACTGGACTAAAACAGATTAGGAATTAAACCCCCAAATGCTGGTTTTCCCCGACACTCTGACAGTGAGGTGAGTAGCCTCACTTCACCACCACACCTGCAGGGGAGGGCAGGAGAGGGGATATAAGTGGGTGCTGGAGTCAGACAGATGGCTCTGCTCTCAGCTCGGCCACATGTACCTGTGCACCTCGCTCCGTGGCTTCTCAAAGTACCATAAGGGGTGTCCTGTCCTAAGACTCTGATCTCCTGGGCCCTGAAGTTGGGGGGCTCCCAGTGTGACAAGGCCTGAGACGGTATCCTGCAGCTGCAGCAGCTTCTATCTTTCAGCAACTATTTTTCTGATCTTGTTTCGAACTTATGCTTCCACAGTGAGGGTGACACGATTTCTGCCTTGCCTCCTATGGGGCTTGGCAGAGCAATGCTGACCACAGACCCCAGGCAGGATCTCAATTAAGACCTAATCACCCAAGGCAGAGACCCTGCCACAAAGTCCCACTCTGCTGAGGCCTCTCTGTCTCCCCAGACCCAAGCTTTTCAATGGTCCAGAAAAGCAAGTTCCCAGAGGCATCATCCCCGAGGAAGAGGCATGGGAAATGCTGGTTCCCTGCCCTACACAGGCCCTGGCTCCCATAACTTCTGGGGCTGAGAGGCCACAGGATGTATGTGTGATGGCCTCCCAAAGCGGGCACCTTGTGTGGACTTTAGGGAGGGTTCCAAGTCTCCTGCATCAGGGCCCACTTCACACTGCCCAACTGCCAACCTCCCATGCTGGTCTTGGGGTGCCCTACAGCCCCCCTTTCTCTCCTTTCTTCTCCCCTCCCCCCGCCACCCACCTCCAGCCACCCCAGCCCGGCAGCCTGGTGTGCCCTCTATTCACTCTGAGCTCTCTCACGCCTATGTATTTTTGTAAATGCCATTTCCTTGTTCTTCCTGCTGCCCCCAGCAGGCTCCAGGCTGTTCAAGATCATGCTTCCCTGAGGTCTTCTGCAGGCAAAGGACAACATCCTTCCCTGTGCCTGCAGTGACTATGCCATGACGGCATTTTCCTGAAACAGGCCCTGTTCACCATGGTGTCTCTCCCACTAGCATGCAACGGGCTAGCTCCACACGCATGCCCAGAGACCGTGCGAGCCCACTGTGCTCAGCACAGCTGCTAATTATGGGGAGTTTCCCCGGACCTAGCACAGCTCCCAGAACACAGTGGGCGCTCATCAAAAGCCTGTTAAACAGCAAATAAAGAAACACCTGCGTGTGTAACAATGGCATTAATGAGAAGGACAGGAGGCAGAGATGACAACAGGCAGCCCCAGCATCTGCGGGAGGGAACGCGGGCCCAACTCAGGGTGGGACTGGTGAGCTGTGGCTGTTCCCGTGACGGCTCTCCCGGGATTAGGAAGCCCTCGCTACATGGGCGCACTGGGGCAAGGAAAAGGCAAAGCACGTGAGCAAAGATGACTCCTGGATAACCACTGGCCTGTGGTCAGGAAAGATTTGTAACCAGAAAAACGCCTTGTTGACAAGAGGAGACGGACACGCACGGGCAATCTGGAGTCTCCGCTCTCCAGAGCCAAGCGTGCTCGGCAAATACAAGCATCTTATGTATTTTAAAAAAATAATCAGAGCAAACCAAAAGCCACTAATATCATTGGAGATCCAGAGCCATTCATAGGCAGCCCACACCCCATGTCTCTGCAGGCTCAGCCCTCACCTCGTACCTGCTCCCAAACTTCCTTACACAGAATAAAACCCACCTTCGTGACTTGGGGGTCAACAACAAAGAAAAGCCGTTCTGATAGTCCTTGCTTTCCCGGATACCCCAACCCCTCTGTGCTTTAACAGCTGAAGTTAACTGTGGGAGAATCCCTCATGTGAGTGGTGGAGAGACAGCATAGGCTGAGCCCAGGGCTGGAGGGGCCGGGCAGGGACGTGGCAGCTCCTCCCGGAGAGGGGTGTCTGGCAGGCTCTTGTCTAGTACAGATCTCTACTTATGATCACTATGTTTTGCCCATTTTGTGCTCAATTAAAGGTGAAAAGAAAAAAACCATTTTTCCTAAAGTCTGACAATTGAAAAAGCCATCTTCTTTAGAGCAACTATGCAGAGACTCTATAAGGCAGAGATATAGCAGAACCTCACAGGTGACCACCTCCCTACAGGGACCACCTCCCTACAGGTTTCACCTCCCTACACAGACCACCTCTCTACACTGACCACCTCCCTACAGGGACCACCTCCCACACTGACCACCTTCCTATACCAACCACCTACACGGATGACCTTCGGCTACACTGACCACCTCTCTACACTGACCATCTCCTTGATTTGACCTAATATTCACAAACCAGACATTCCTATATATATATATATATATATATATATATATATCAGCACAGTAGGCCTAGTTCCTTATGTTGACCACTTCTCTATGCTGACCAGCTTGTTACAGTCCCTTGGCTGGTCACCTTATAGAGGCTCTACTGTATTTGGCAAAGGGGTTCCATCCCTTTTCAGAGGAAACAGCTGGTATTCACTGGTGAAGAGCATTTGTGATACCAGTATTTACAGAGCTGAACAAATGTTGAGGAATCCAAATGCATTCACTAAAAATGGAGCAAAATTCCACAAAGTGTTATGTCAGGAAATGAAGTAAAGGCATTTTGGTGAAAGTAAGCAAAGTGTCTTGCTGACACTTGCAATTTCCAGATAAGCCTTTTCCATCACAGACCCACTAGAATCTTTATCCTCTGCTGTAAAGATGGAGGAGGTCTGAGAGATGGTCTCATACTAGACAAAATCTTGCAACAATTGCAAGGATGCCATCAGAGACAGAAGTCTGACACTCATCTCCAACGAGAGAAGACTCTGGATCCAAGGCGTTGCACCCAAGCTGCTAACTACTGTTTATAAAGCTCCAGGCTGTGCCCCAGCCCCAGCCCCAGGAAGGCAGATGCAGCTCACAGCTAGTAATCCACGTGGACGCAGCAAGCCAAGAGCATCCAGGGAGGGAGTTAAACGGGTGTTTTTGTCCCATGGGAGTGGATGAACAAGTCTGTCTAGATTAGTGGTAGGAAAAAGAGGTCTAAATTTTCACAAGAATTAACTTCTTTTTTCTACAGAGACAATGAGGCATTTCTCCCCTTACCTCATGGGTAAATGTGAAGACAAAAACTCATTTTCTTGGTTCCCAAGAAAGCATCTGGATTCTCCTGTGAGCAGGTCCTTGCACCTTTGTTCTGAGAGTTGGGTGTCCCAGGTGAGGGTACCCGAGGTCCTGTTGGGTTTTATGAGTCTGTGGGTCAGCTCAGACCGGCTGCCGACTCATCTGTATGCAACAGCTCTCAAAGAACATAGTTTACTTTATAACCGGATCCAGCAAGAGTAGGCGTGGCAGTTAAATGGGCTATATACACCAGAGGTGTTGAGCTGCCAGGGCTAATTAAGAAAGATTTGTTTATGGAACCACAGCTTGGAACCAGGAGGCCAGTGTGCTCGTGCTGACAGTGTCCGAGTCTAACGCAGGAGGCTGCACATGGGATGGCTGCTCTGTGGCGGAGAGTTGGGGGTCCCCAAGGAGCCCCTCTAAAGTCTCTCCCTGTGTCTCACGTGGTGGCCCTACAAGGTCAGGCCGACCTGACCTTCCCTTAGCCCTCCTCAGTCACCTTTGTCCCAGAACAATGCAGAGCTTTATAACACAGTCTTTGAGATGCTGCTTCACCAACTGCATTACCGGAGGCTAGTGACCCAGCTCCCAGCTCTCAAACTTGGAGGTCTGTGGTAGGGAGTTACTGAGATAACACGAGTGGAAAGTCAACAGGTTCCAAGCCTGAGCTCTCTCTCCTCCTCCCCAACCACCTGCCAGGGTCCCAGTGAGGGAGGAGACCTTAGCTCACACCCCTCTTCCCACAAGTTGCTCTCTCCTCACCACTCCTCACACCTGCAGCAAGTCACCACCTACAGCCTGGCTTTGTTTGCAGGGAGCAGCAGCCTTGACATCCCTTCACTCTCTGTCCCCCTTTTCTCTGAACACCACACAAGATGACCTGAGGCATGAGCTTCCCCTCAAAGAGTCAAAGCAATGAAAAGAGCCAGGGAAACGTCCGAGCAGCGTGGAGACAGCGTGCGAGGCATTCTGACACCCTTTGGTGACGCAGGAGAGCTCATTCAACACGATCCTTATACAGGGAATGAAACAGAAACTGATGCAAAAGTACTCCAGAAAAGGAAGCTTTGTCTTCAAACGCTCATGACCAGTTATAGAGAAGGAAAGAGTGTAGTAGGATGCTATGACCTAATGTGCTCCCCAAATTTCATATGTTGAACTTAATTGCCATGTGGCAACTGTAAGAGGTGGGGGCCTCTGGGAGGTGATGAGGGGCTCAAGGGAGTGGGTTCACTCTGTTCCACTATGAGGACACAGTGCTTGTCCCCTCTGGGTCCTTCTGTCATCATGGGAAGCCTCAGTGTTCAGGCGCCATCTTGGAAGACTAGGCCAGGCCCACAACAGACAGCAAGCCCACTGAGGCCTTGATCTTGGGCTTCTCAGCCTCCAGAGCTGTGAAAAGTGTCTGTTGTTTGTCAGTTAACTGGTCTCAGGCATTTTGTTACAGCAGCACAAACAGCCTCAGACACAGGCAGGTGTATGTAAAACTGCTGATGGCAGGATGTCCCGTGTGAAGGTGGCCCACACGGCCAGGGGACCACAGCAGGAGGAAACAGCCCAAGCTCGTGTTACATCTGTCCTTTCCCTTCACATAGGTCTCCTGGTGGACACACCCCCTCACCTGTCCCTGAGTTCCCAGACCCAGGTTCATCCCACCCACAGGGTCTCCTGGTGGGCACACCCCATCACCTGTCCCTGAGTACCCAGACCCAGGTTCATTCCACCCACAGGTCTGGTGGGCACACCCCCTCACCTGTCCCTGAGTTCCCAGACCCAGGTTCATCCCACCCACAGGTCTCCTGGTGGGCACACACCCATCCCCGAGTTCTCAGACCCAGGTTCATCCCACCCACGGGTCTCCTGGTGGGCACACCCCCTCACCTGTCCCTGAGTTCCCAGACCCAGGTTCATCCCACCCTACCCTTAAGCAAGTCTCCTTGGCCTGGCTCTGTCCTGTACCTCTGCGCTGCCCCTCTGCCCCCATGTGCTCCTGCCACAGAAGAAATCCACCTGGGCAGGAGCTTCCCCACCTCTGCACCTGCATGCTGACCAGAGTCAACCCTGTGGTTTTCTTTCTCTTTTTCTTATGAAAATTTGGAACTTTTCATGACTAATATTCCAACAAGAGTCATTTAAATAAACAAAAAGCCTTTCCTGGTACCTGTCTGATTCAGGGGGAAAAGGGCCATTCCCATTCAAAAGGCAAGACCCCCAGGGAAGGGGGGGACCTTGCTGAGCTGAGCCACGTTCTGGCTCAGAGGAGTGGGTAGCATGTGGGGGACACTCCTGGCAGGGCAGAGAATCAGCAGGGCTGCCGAGGGGAGCTGGTCTGAGAGAGAAAGTAAAGAAACTCACAGGCGAGATCTCCCAGTCCGTGCTGTGAGCTTGGTCCCTGTCCTTGAGGTTCATCCTAATAAGCTTTGGGATAAACACTTGTCTCTGGGCACGTCCGTGGCATGTGACAAAGTGGAAACTCAAGTTCAGGCCTGCTGTGAGGGAGGCCCTTCCTGACCTCTGCCTCATGGAGACAACTGTCTACCAGTCCAACAGAATCTCCCCGCCTTGATGAACGCGGTTTGGGTCTTTGTCTGGCTTCTGCTTGGGTTAGTTAAGGTTTCCTTTTCCAATGCTATGTTGAAAGACGCCCGACAATTTTTTTTTCCTTTGGCGTTTGCTCACCTGCTCTGCCAGAGAAAAGGTGCAGACACACCTTTCTTACAGAAGAAATCTCATCACTCAGCTTGTGAGCAACGGGAGGGACAGAAGTTCAAGAAAGAAGGGAAGACCATCCACTGACACCGAGGAAAGGTTAAATGGGAAGACGCATTTGATAATGCAACATGAAAAAAAAATCAAAGGATGGCATGGTTTGCAGCAGAAGAAACAAGAATGGTGGAAGGAGAGAAACTACTTTCTACTGTGAGGAACAGAAGGGGAAGCCTGGATTTTATCCCAGAGGTTGATTCAAGAAGTGCCAAACTCAAAAAAGCTATAAATGGGGCAGCACCTGTGGCTCAAAGGAGTAGGGTGCCAGCCCCATATGCCGGAGGTGGCGGGTTCAAACCTAGCCCCAGCCAAAAACTGCAAAAAAAAAAAAAAAGCTATAAATAAAAACACTTTTTTTTTTTTTGAGACAGAGCCTCAAGCTGTCGCCCTGGGTAGAGTGCTGTGGCATTACAGCTCACAGCAACCTCCAACTCCTGGGCTCAAGGAAGTCTCTTGCCTCTGCCTCACAAGTTGCTGGGATTACAGGTGCCCGCCATAACGCCCGGCTATTTTTTGGTTGCAGCTGTCATTGTTGTTTGGTGGTTCCCGGCTGGATTCGAACCCTCCAGCTCAGATGTATGTGGCTGGCGCCTTAGCCATTTGAGCCATAGGCGCTGAGCCAACAAAAACACTTTAATAACTTTATGTAACCTGAAGTAGATGATAAAATCATCAGATGAGTTTATATTTATGTTTTTCTCTTTTAAATTTGTATTATAAATACTAGTAATTACCAACCTCCTTCCCACCCAAAATAAATAAGAGCTGGGAGCATGTGGGTAGCAGAAAAATTGGATTGGAAAGGGTTTTATTAACAAGCAGAGTTAACAGTGCACTTGGTAGTAGAGTATACCTTCTGTGCAAAGCCCTGAACCCATGTTTTTTTGAATCAGGGATTAAAAATGATTTTAAGATGAAAATGTGGTAGATCAAACAAATGTTCATTTTTGCTTCTCAAGAAAAATGGCGGTAAAGAAACCAGAAAGGTGAAAATCCATAAAGACAAAGAGAATAAGAGAAGAGAAAACAGCGGTGGAGAGATTTTTACAAAATGTAAGGAGCTGGAAAACAAATGAACAGAGCAGAGCGGTAAGGGCTGCGGGGAGGACGTCGGTGAGAAGCAGACGCCGTGCTCACAGCAGCCAGGGGAGGCACAGGCCAGGCGCCTCTGTCCAAAAGGTGCCCGCTTCAGGGCCCAAGGGTGGGGCTGGAAATAGGGAAAATTGTTGAAAGCCTCTGTAAGAAACAGATTCCCAGCTTCAGGGTTGAGGTTTACTCTGGAGAAAACCAGAAAGGGTGTGAGTCTGGATTCTTCATAGTTTAGGGTTGGGGGTGAGGCATGTCCTGGACAGAAGGGGGCTGCACGAACACCTGCCCACTGACCGCTGAATGAATGGCACACGACGCCCTCCTCCGTGCTGCCCCCGGGTGCCTGCTCAGGGCCATGCATCAAAGGATCTTCAGGAAGTCTCCAAGGGTGGGGAAGAAAGACCCCCTGGTGCTGACACCTGGGAGTCCCTCCCCCTGGGGGGACCACACACAGCCCCCTCCCTCACAGCATCCAATGACTTTGTCATTGCTATTTTCATGAATGACAGGCAGCCAAGGGCATCAGACACAGAGAAAAGGCTTTAACAGGAAAGAGAAAGATCAAAACAAACGCACAGGGAGCCTGGAGTGAGCGGGACAAAGCAGGGAGCAAAACAGACCTCCACGACCCACACCTGTCTCCAGAGGGAAAAGATGACACCGCCGCGTAGACATGAAACTGAACAGGAAGCCAGAAAAGTCGGAGGACAAGGAAGAGCCCTCGGGAGTTTTCATATCGGAGCAGCTAAAATAACTGGGAAGCACGGTTCTGAAAACCTCCCAGGATCCTTACGGAGCAAAGAGAGAAGACTAGAAAGACAGAATCAGTGCAGGAGACCCGGCAGCATGAGAATGAGCCTGGCAGCCTACGCTGCACCCACTGAAACCCGCCACAGCCTGTGCTCCCAGGCCATAGTCAGGGGCTTCATCTGGCTGCTCCAAGCCACTGGCTGAGTAAGGCAGGCCACCAGGGCAGGCCAGCTCCTGGAAGAGGTGGGACTCTGACGGGGGTCTTGTGCTGTCCCCCCAACCTTCCCTCCCTCTCTCTTCCACAGGGTCAGACTTACTGCCCAGCCCCCTCAGCCCGCCTCCTGCTGTTCACTCACAGCCATCTCCCTTAAAAAAATTCTTTTATGTTTCATCCTATTCTGGCATCTGCTTCTTGGAGGACACGTAGGTACAAGTTCCAGAAAGAAAGAACTGAAAATGTAGGACAGAAGTTATGGAAGAATGAGATATATAAATTTTAAAATTTTCTCATAATTATAGATCATGAGTTTCGAAATTGGAAGGACTCTCTAACAGCCCCAAATTTAAAAAATGATTTTTAAACAACTACATCAAGGGTTTTTTTTTTGATATTTCAAAGCATTGGAGATAAAGCAAGAAAAATATATTGCACATAAATGATTATGAACAACTGTGAACCAAAAGGGTGCCCGATAGCAATTCAGGATGCTACAAAAAGCAGTGGAGCAACTCCACATGGAATTGTGAGGGGAAAATGATACTTAGTCCAGCCCTAAACCACATCACAGGTGTAATAAAGACAATTTCACATATACAAGTTTGAAATGTTACTTTCTCCAGATCATCCACTGGGACCTTAGTAGAAGATGCATTCACCAAAGACAGGAAAGAAACCCAGAAAATGGGATACAGGAAATCTATGCACAGGGGCTCTGGCACAAGCAAGAAATGGAGAGGTTTCCCTTGGGGACAAGTGCCCAGCTGGCCCCCCAGCTGGCCTTGAGAACCGCTAGCACAGAGGCGGGACGGGCCAAGTTACCAATGTATGTTAAAAGGAGCTTTATGGTTCTGAAGATTTCCGGGCTGAGTCAGTAATAGACATATGTAGAGAACTAGGTTAAAAAGAATAACTGAAATAAATAAATTGTTCTTCCACTAAATGTAAACATTTATAAAGGAGAGAAAATGTATTTATTATGCGTTAACTTGGCTCAGCTGTGAACACTATTCAAAGAGCCATAAGAACGTGCACATTGAGTTCTGCTCTCATAAAAATGTTTATATAGCTATGTGGCGAAGATAGAGAGGAGGGAACCATAGAGGGGATAGCGAGAACAGGAGCCTTTTAAAACTTTATATGTAGATTATGTTAATATGAATACATTTAAAAGGCACGGTCCCTTTTTATCCTTGAAGAATTTATAATGCAATGAAATTAAGCAAGACAAAACAAACGTTTTTGCTACAGCACCAGCGGTGGGTCTCAGCGCTGTTTGGAAGGTGCCTCTGACCTGCCCCAAACCATAGTTCACTCACCTCACCCTGGGCCCCTTCCTAGGTAAGAATGGTATGGGAACTCACCTGGATTGGCTGGGCGTGTTTTCAACCAGTATACACTTCTGGATGGAAGAAAAAGCGAATGGATCCCTAATTTATTGCCGTCATCATCACCTGCATGGGGGCGTCTCAGTCCACAGGCCCCTCAAAGTTTGGCCGAGGGCAGAGACTTTTGTCCGGAACACAACTCCAAAGTTAAGGCTCGTATTTGGACCATATGGTTGTAATTTTTTTTCCCAGTGGATAATATTTTCCTCTCCTTGACTCTAATGCTGAGAGAACGGGGTTTTGTTTAGGGATATGGAAAACATCCTTGGCCCGCAAGAGTCAGATAAGAAGAGGCAAGCAGTGTCCCCTGGTGAGAATTATGGACACGGCTCTATCAACTCAGTCTCATGCGCTTTGGCAAACAAGCTCACCGACATGTTATCCAGGCAGACAGGCTGAATCGAAATCTTTGCTTCATCTAGGCACAAAACTACAAGCTGTCTCCCATCTGCACCTAAGGGCCCCCAGGCCACCACCTCCGCAGATAGTGACCCCAGTAAGGGACCTTCTACCACAAACGAAGCATGTCACCCCTCAGGCCTCCCGGCTCCTACATGCAGCAGGAAGGCGGGCTCTGCTGCAATGGGGTCTTTCATCCTTAGGGCTTGATTTTCTTGGGAGCCAGTGTCTGGCGAAAGAATGACAGTGAAATCGGAATGTTTTTGCCACAGAGGAGGAGCAGATAAAGCAGCCAAGGACGGGCAAGAAAGAGCATTGACACACGCTGCCCAGTTGACGGGCCCGACACAGCCATGTGTAGGAAATGAACACGCTGTCCCTCCAGAGTGTTGACTGCCCGAGGAGGAAAGCACGTCCCTCGGGAAGGAGTCCAGGTCCAAGGACTTCTTTATAGAAAAGGAATTGAGTGAGCAGAGGATTTTGGTGACTCCAGTTAATTCATCTAAAGCTTGTTGAGGATCTCACTGAATAAAAGTCTTTATATCAGCATTCTGGGAATTGTAAAGATGAATAAACCATCGACATGGTGCTGTTTGGACTGGGGACTTTAGGAAGATTAAAATTGCAGTAGATGGTCATGGGAGGTGGGGGGGTGGAGAAATAGCTTGGAGGTTGGAGAGGAAGGTGGGGTACCCAGTGAGTACCCTGGTTTGAGAGGAGACGTGGGGCAGAGGAGAGGTGGGCAGAGACAGGCTGCAGGAGCACTGCCATTTGAGGCTCCACCGTCCAGCCCCTCTGACTGCAGAGTCGCCTCGGCACCTACCTACTGCCTCCCTCTGGGGCAGGGACACTCAGAGGGAAAGCCAGGGGTTTCTCAGAAGATGATGCTTGCCATTCTTCTGTTTTTAATTTTCTATCGGAAGGATTTTGCCACATTTGACTCCAAAATTTATATTTACATCGACTATGTATTACTTCCGATTTGGACACCTCTTGTAGGTTTGTGACAACGTCCTTCTCTAGGGCCTTCTCTATGCCACAGCCCAGAGCTCGCACACGCGGACAGACACCACACACACCGTGTGTGCATGGGACCCGGCCGGTCAGAACAGGCGGGGAAACAGGAGGGAGCCTGGAGGCTGCAGACCTGGCCTCGTTCCATTCTCTTCCAGGCTTTCCAGAAAAAGATGCTGTCTTTTAGCAGTGCCTGAGGCCTTCTTGCCTCTCAGAAATGCTCCAGAGATTAACTAGATTTGAGTCAGTTCCCTCGAAGCAAGTGCTACATCACTTCTAAGCAGCCCGGTACTTTTCCATCCCCTGACCCTTGGAGACTGCAGCTGTTCCCTCCAGGCAGACCAAGCAGAATGCCCGGCCTGGATATGACAGGTCTCCCGGGGAGTGGAGCCTTCCCAAGCTGTGCAAACTTAACTCGGCAGGCACTCTGATGTCCACCGTCAGAAGACAAGCAGCCGCAATGGAGCTGGCAGGGGACAGCGGTTCTGCACCGAGACGCTCCACCACCTCCTCTGGGGAGGCACTGCTCCGTGATGGGACGCTGGCACGAGCTTTGGGTAAAGATGACAATCTATTTTCCTCTCTGCAGCTCACAGGCACTTTGATGCTGCCCTCTTGTCTGGGTCTTTTCTGTCTGTAAAAAAGACAAAAAGACATTTTCTTTAAATCCTCACTTCAGAGACAAGGAAATAGACGCTTAGCAAGAGCCGCTCCTGGAGAGCCCTGGATCCCCTTCCACAAGGGATCTTAATATGGGCTTAGACCGGGGGTTGAGGCCAAGCCCAGGCACTAACTCTGGGGACTTGTGTTGTCCAGCGTTTCTGATAGCTAGATGCCACATCAGCAATCTGAAAAGCTTTGCACCCACATCTCTCCAGGTAGCTGCTTCTTGGAATAGAAAGAGAGGCTCATATGCTCACCAGCTCCCTGCATTGAAAGGGAACTTAGACCTCACTTCTGGCCTGCCCACCTCTCCTGGGCTTTCTCCCTACACAGCCTCCTCTGGAACCCTTTGGTCTGCCAGGAGCCTTTGTAAACTTGGCCCTGGGGGTCCAGAGGTGCACTCCCACCAGCCCAAGAGGAAGGGACCTTCGCCTCCCTCATTCTCCTGTTAATGCCCCTCAGAATTCACCCCAGAGGTGACTGCCATTGTGTTTGGTTCACAAACGCTAAAGGACCCACGTGTCCCCCATCTGCAGTTGCATGGCCCAGATGACAGGTCACATTCCAGACTAACTCTGCTGTGCTCTGAAAACATAAACACCAAGCAAAGCACAAAGACAGAATACTCTTCCAATGTCCTTCCTGGTCTTCCAGCATCCAGGAATCTGGGTAACCTAAGATGTCCTCTCCCCATGCCCGGGTGAAAGTGCTCAGAGCCTGAGGGTTGCAGGGAGCACCCCCCCCCTTTTTTTTTTTTAACTCTTTTTACATTTCTCTCTTTTTGGAAACATTTACTTTTTTATATAAGCAAAAAACGAACATGATCGACCAACCAAGGCCAACATACATCTAGGCCATCTCGCACTGTAGGCAGACTCAAGGGGTGAATACAACAGGGGGAGGGGGTGTCAGGGAGTGAGGCCACAACCACAGGGAGAGGCCAAGGGAGGCCCCAGCTCGCCACAGCAGTGAACACTGGCCAGTGGGTCTCCCTGGCTTTTCACGGAAGCGTCTCAGACACCATGTTGCAGATTCTCAGTCGCCCCACACGTGTCCCCATGAAATCAGAAGTCAAGACAGATAAGTTCACACATTCACAGCAAGTCACCCTGTGCTCCCTGAATGCTCGAGGGCAATGGGAGGCTAGGCAGGTAGCAAGTCTCCCCCCCTCAGCCCCGCACAGATGCTTGGTGGCACCTTTGCCCAGGCCCACATAGTTTCAGGCATGAGGGCCACTTCTTAGCACGCAAACCCCAGCTCTGGAATTGCCAACTTTTGCAATGACAAAATACAAACACTCCGGCCAGTCCAGTGACCTTGAAATTGGCCTTTTTGGCCATAGTAACAAATACGAATGGTCCTTTCCCACCAGGGTGACCTGCCCCACACCGCTCCACATCACTGGAAGAGTCACCCACAAATAAGGCCTGGGACGGCCTTTCTGTATCCTCAGTGTCTTTGGGGTCAACTGTAAACCTAGGCCCTCTTCAGAATATCTAAGAACTTCCAAAGGGGAGGTCGCATTGGCCTTTTAGCCAGGGTTCCTGCCATCTCTCTGGGCCTGAAGTCTGAGGAGGCTGTGACTTAAGAATTTTATTCAGGGGACAAAAACGTGCTTTAGAATAAGGGCCCCAATTTTCAGGTGACAGCCTCAGGGAGCTCCTACAGTAGGAAAATCACTGAACCAGGAGTGGGAAAATCTGGGGTTGAGGTCTGCCTTTGGCACGTCATAGCAGCGTGACCTTGGGATGGTTACATAACCTCTCTGAGTATCAGCTGCATGTTTGGAAAAGGGACAAACTGTATGTGCCTTACACAACATTGCCACAAACGTGCCTTGTTACTGCTAAGGACTGTACAAACACCCTTGCTGTTACGGCAGTGGTCACGTGTGAAACTGAAATCCTGCACAACCAGGGACCAGGAAGTCCTGATTTTAGTTCTGAGTCCTCCACCAGTGCAGAGCGGAGGCCAGGCCACACCTTCCCCAGCCCTAACGTGGGGGAGTGAAAGCTGTTTCCAGTGGGTCTGGGGAGTGCAAGGGCTGTGGGAATGGAGGTGTTGGGTGGTGGGGATGCTCTTTGGAAACTGGAGAGCATGAATGCTGAGGCCCAGGACCTAGGATGTAAGCTGTACCACCCTCGAGCAAGAGAATCCCAGAGGGAGCTCTGCTGAAGAGCTCTTGGCACTGCTCCCAGGGCAATTGTTCTGTGGCCACCCTTTGTCTGTGTGACTGGCCCTTTACGTGGCACGTCACTGAGCGTCACCTTATGTGATCACTGACGCAGAGGAAAGTGGCTGCAGAGAAGGCTGAGGGCTGCACACGCCCTCGTGGCTCTTGGTCGGGTTAATAATCATGCGCCCTGTTGCCCCTGTTGCCTTGGAGCAGAAGTGACCTGGGGCATGTCCAGTTCCTGCTCCCCATCCCCATCTGTGCAACCCACACCCTGGACTCACCCTGCCTGCCCTGACTCGGTAAGCAGAGCCACGAGTGCCCCTCAAGTCTCGTCCCAGAAAGCCTTAGCAGAGGAGGAGCATCCTATCCTATCTTGGCCGCCTGTTCACCAACAGCTTTGGACCTTGGTTTCTTCCTCTAGAAACGGTACCAGAGCTAGTGACTGCCAGGTCAGGGACGGTTCCTCTGGAACAGCTGAGAGCTTTCTGATGTGACTACAGGAGGGGGAGGGTGGCCTTATTTCATGGCCCTCTAAAGCTCCTCAGACCCTATGGTAATTCTTCAACCCCCTGGTAGGTATGAGGTCAGACAGTTAATTTCTCAAACTCACTCTAGAAAAAGTGCCTCAGACCTCGATATCGCCATGGTCACCTTCTGTGAATAAGTCCCCTTGGCTACCTAGTGACTGTAGTGAGATTCAGCAATGAGGAACGTAGCACTTTTTCTAGGAGGAGTTCATGAACTTAGTTGTCTGAACACACATGTCCACCTCAGCCAGATGTGCGGCGCCCACTCTGACCCGGCCATCTGGTAAGTGACAGTGTCCCCTCACCCAGTAAGATCCCCCTTTGCCAGAGCTGGGAGAGGTGTGGGGGTGTGACTGAGCAGCTAGAGGGGTGGCGGTGGGGAGTCTGACCCTCTGTGCCTTTGCCAAGAGAGTAACCCAGTGTATCTGGAGAACAATAAGGCCCCAAAACGCCATGACTGGGGCACTTTCCGAGCAGGAGCAGCTTCATTTTACAGACTTCAACGTTCCAGTCCGGTGAACACACCCTTGCCTCTTGTTCAACAGCCACGACCAGTGACCATCTGGTCACCCACAACCCACACCCTCCCTCGTCCCATTCCAAGCTCAACCAGCAATGGTCTACTCATGATTCGACTTCTGACCAATCAGAAGGGGGTATGTGCTGATGCAGCCGCCACCTGTATTCTAGACCCCACGTACACACAGAGGGCGCCGTAAATTAACCGATGGCTTAGCATTGTTGGCTCAGTTGGCAAAGACGGCTGTTCTTGGGAGATGGCCATGCGTGAAACCATGGGTCTACCCTTGCAAGAGATTTGACAGATGCTTTGTACTCTGTTACCCACTGGGATCCTGGAGCAGACAGACAACTCGACCTCCATGAAAACCCAAACCGTCACCACCAGTGGTGTCCACTTTCTATATGAGTTTATACAACTATTCATTTCCCTGCTTCACACAGGGAGAGCATCTTGGTGGGGGCAGGGAACATGGCCTGATCCCCCACCGTGCCTCCAGAAGCCAGCACACAGCCTACTGCATACTGAGGGATCAACAAATGTGAGTAGACTACACGACTTAAAAATGAATGAATGAAGCAACCTACAGAGTTAATGCCATCCCTATTAAAGCACCATTGTCATACTTTAAAGAACTTGAAAAAATAGTACCTCGTTTTATATGGAATCAGAAAAAACCTCGAATAGCAAATACGTTACTCAGAAATAAGAACAAATCAGGAGGTATCACATTACCAGACTTCAGGTTAAACTATACATCTATAGTGATCAAAACAGCATGGTGGCTCAGCGCCTGTGGCTTAAGCGGCTAAGGCGCCAGCCACATACACCTAAGGTGGCGGGTTCAAATCCCCAGCCCAGGCCCGCCAAACAACAATAATGGCTGCAACCAAAAAATAGCCAGGCGTTGTGGCGGGCGCCTGTGGTCCCAGGTACTTGGGAGGCTGAGGCAGGAGACTCACTTGAGCCCAGGAGTCGGAGGTTTCTGTGAGCAGTGAAGCCATAGCACTCTACCCAGGGGCTCAGCTTGAGGCTCTGTCTCAAAAAAAAAAAAAAAAAAAAAA
>CAUYTI010122449.1:0-15878 GCA_963575145.1 Galago senegalensis | reverse complement strand
CATGGGTCGATGGGCACTTGGGCTTCTTCCATGACTTAGCAATTATGAATTGGGCTGCAGTAAACATTCTGGTACATATATCTTTGTTATAATGTGATTTTTGGTCTTCTGGATATATACCTAGTAGAGGAATTGTAGGATTGAATGGCGGGTCTATTTTTAGATCCCTAAGTGATCTCCAGACATCTTTCCAAAAGGAAGGTATTAGTTTGCATTCCCACTAGCAGTGCAGAAATGTTCCCTTTTCTCCACATCCATACCACCATCTCTAGTTTGGGGATTTTGTTTTGTGGGCTATCTTACTGGGGTTAGATGATATCTCAAAGTGGTTTCGATTTGCATTTCTCTGATGATTAAGGATGATGAGCATTTTTTCATGTGTCGACAAACCCAACTCTTCAGTCTCTCAGGATTCTTAGTCCCTGGCAGAATTAGAATGTTATAGAACATTAATGTGTGCACAAGAGGCTGCCACCAAACCCACATGTAGCAGGTCCTCAGCAGGGCTCTGCACATGTCTTTGGTGCTGTCCTGCTTCCCCATGTCCCCAGCTTCCAGCCTCAGCAAAGGCACTGTCTCATCTTGTCAGGAGCACACTGCCCACTCTCCTTCCTGTACCTTCTGCCTTCATGATTCCTCTCTTGAGTTCTCTTTGACCCATGCATTTAAGTTTGTTATTTAGTTTCCAAATGTTTGGGGGATTTACCAGAGACCTGCTATTTACTTCTAATTTAATTCCATGTAGTCAGAGAACATTCTTTGTATAACTTGAATCCTCTTGAGGGTTTGGGGAATTTTTTTTAGCCTAGACTGTGTCCTACCTGGTTAAATGTTCCAAACCTACTTGAAAAGGGTATGTGATCTGCTGTTGTGGGGGGAGTATCCTACAGGTGTCAGTTAGGTCAGATCACTTGACAGTGTTGGTGAACTCCTCTGTTTCCTCACTGAGTTCCTGTCCACTTATTCCATCAGTTACTGACAGAGCAGTATTAAAATCTCCAGCCATAATGGTGAAGTCCGTTTCTGCTTGTAATTCTACTTTTTGAAGCTCTGTCATTAGAAGCACAAATGTTTACAATTGCTCCATCCTTTCAATGGGTCATCATCTTTACCATTATGAAATTATCCTGGTAATGTTCTTTGATGTAAATTTACTTTGATATTAGCACATTAACCGCCATGTGAATTATATGTAACTCATGCTAGTTTTGCGCCCAAGGCCTTGTGAAGTGTATATAATTCACATGTCCTCTTTACATGGGGAGCTGTATGGTGCACAGGCAACTCACGTGGATGCTGTTACATGACAGATGGCCCCCTAGGCAAAACTCTGCAGTTGGCTCACGAAAATCTTTGTTGTTGATGTTCTTATTATTACAATTAATGTTGGCAACTTAATCCCCAAAACATGGATTAAATGAATAGAAGTCAACAGATTTCATTTTTCTACTTACGTTTACTTTTAAATTCCACTTAAGACTGACAAGTTCAGAAAAACATTTTACCATTATAAACTAATTTTCAAATTTTTATATGACCTTTTTATTGATGTGTGTTTTAAGTAGAAGCGTCCCACACAAAAGTGCACGTTGCCTTTGCTGCATTTCCGTGGTGTTTCCGTCTCCTCGTGGCACATCCACGTCCTTTCTCTGCTTGTGCCTTTCTGTAGCACACAGTGTGTCATCTTCCGGCAAAGCCCGTGTTCGTGAGAGAACAAGCCCCAGGTGGTGACCGGAGGGCCAGCACTGCCAGGGGGTTTCATCTGTCCAGAGCAGTTTTAGGCAACCTTGTTCTTTAAATTTTGCGATCAAGATCTTATTTTTGTTCAGGACTCTACATGTAGAGAACAAGCGAGTTCACTAAAGCTGATCCTGTGAGTAACTCTATTGTTAATATTCTGAACTACTTTATACCACGTCTCTAAGAACATGAATTTGACCTCAGTTGATCTGAGAGGTCGGTGAACGCCTTGGATTATAGTCCACAGTCGTGTGGTTGGTTTTCCTACAACACCTTTTCTTGCTTCAGCTGCTTGAGTGTCTTCACCATGCTTAGTACTTACATCAGTACCTCTTTCTCTCCTCCCATTTGAGGATGACGACCACTCCCACGTCACTTTCTCAGGCAGTTACCTCTTTCTCGTTCAGTTTCCCCTTTACTCCATCTGGTAGGTTCAGTCTCCTGTTCTTAGTGTGCCCGCTAAATACACAGAGTGCCCAAGGAGTGGATGAGCTCGGTGGATGCTGGTGTGGTGGCTGTCAGTGTGTAAAACACGGCCAACGTCTAGGAAACCTATTAGCTTTGACAGTAAGCTTCCATGTGACAGTTGTAGCCATCTTTTAGGCTTATTTTTTTATGAACTGTGCAGAACCCCAACGTCCACAGAATGGCACCGTTGTTTCATCAGTGTGTATCTCCTTCCCTGGAACTATGATAAACTGAAACCTTTCAAGAAGACAATCAAGAAGTGGCTGGATCTTGAAGGGACAGTCACCAGGAGGACATTCTTCCTTGTTAGAGAAATGCCACATTCTCAGAAGCATTTAGACTAAGCGACTGTGTAATAAACTTTTGCACTGAATTGTCATATAGGGCGTTTTCAACCAAAAGGTGTAGAAGTCTTGGCTTCTTGCTAAAACCGCGCTCCCCCAAGTCATTCTGTTTCTTGGGAAGTAATGCCGCTGACATTTTGAGACTATTTGTACATAACAGTCTTCTTGCTATTTGTTTTCTGTTTGTCCCATCTGGTTTTTGTTGCCTTTTCCTCTGAAAGTTAGGGCAGTCTCTCGGGGGTCACTGTCCTTCATTGCTTGGTGTCCAATCTTTTAAAACCTGTCTTTTTGTCTGTTTTGTCTGTTTTTTGGCCGTTTCTTGGGAGGTTAAATCCTGGCTGTTCTCCCTTGCCTTTGAATATGTTGCCCCACTGCCCGAACCACCAGACCTCCCTCTAACTGGCTAAATTGTCCAAGCTCGGCACCGCCTCTTCCGGGAAGGCCTTCCTGATGCTCGGCCTCCTCTCCCTCCCACCCATGGGCTGCTGTAGGCACCTCTTGATGGCTCTCCCCTCGCGGCACATTCATGCCAGCGTAACTGAATGTTTTCTTCTCGGCCATCTACACTAAGGATCAGAGCTCTTTGTGAGAATTTACTTCACTTTGGAAATTTTGTGGCCAGGACATAGGGTTTTAAGAAATACATGGTTATATCCAAGTTTGAGTTGAAAAGTGATCACATCTTTGTAACTACTCTGGACTCATTCATTTGTACAGGCTAACAAATGTTTAATAGGAAAAGATCAAAATCAAATTTAACAAAATTGTATTTCTAATAAAGGAGCAACACTGACTTTTGTAAAGAATTAAAATAGGTACTTTACCACATTAGGAGCTCAATATTGCTAAAATGTTACCGCTGTCCATAGAGCTCTCTGGTCTTTTAACCATTTCATGTAGTCAGTCCTAAATGGAAGGCTTGGGGACACTTTATGACACAGATCTTCTTGGTACTACTAAAGAAAAAAAACCCTGGAATTTTGGTTGACTTTGCCTTTTCCCCTGTCACATCTTCAGTTTTAAAATAAGGCCTATGTCTTTAGCTGGTGAGCAGGCTGAAGCTTCTGTCCCTGTACAGAAGAGCTTGGCTATTCAGAGACCGTCCCAGCTCTGGCCCTGTCCAAAACACACCATTTTGCAGACTTGGCCTCTAACAGCAAGGCCCTTAGAAAATAGCCTGAGAAAAATCAATGTATCCTGGGATGAATTTCTCATTCTGAGAGAAGACAAAGAGTAGGCGGGGGTCTAAGGCTCAGGCTTGGAAAAAGGATAGGGTCCTGGGGCAGACGGACCAGCCAGGGCCAGCCAGGAGTAGGGCTTGTGGCAGGGCCAAGGGAGAAGCCATGGTGGAGCTGAAGTGTTCATCCTGGAGGAGAGAGGGCCAGCAGCTCCATGCCTGAAAGACTGTCATCTGTAAGAAGGGCCCAGCATGTTCTGTGATTCTTAGGGGCAGCACTAGGACCAACAGGACACAGCTGGACAGATGGGTCACACCTAGAATAAGCCCACTTCCTGAAGCCAGAGAGAGCTGCTCCTCGAGGTGGTGGTGCGTTCTGTGCATTCTAGCAGTGGCTATGGTCAAGGGAGGCAGGTGGCTGCTCCCCAAGGAGGCTGACTAGCTCCTGATTCTGGATGAAGCTCAGACCCACAAGTTATCAGCAAACTGAAGGTGTGTGGATGGCACTCTGCCTCTCCTGGGGGCTGGTCCCAGCACCAGTCCTTCTCAGCTGTGACCTCAGACAGAGTACTCAGGCTCCCTGGCCTCAGTCTCCTCCCCCAAAATAAAGGGTCTGCCTAGAGGATCCAGGAGCCTTCTCAGCCTCTGTGAGATTGTTGTTATCTTTTTTGCCTCCCAGGTCCTCATTCCCACTACCCGATGCAATTCGCACAAGGAGAACATCCAGGGCCAGCTCAAAGTCCGCACACCGGGCATCTACATGCTCATCTTCGACAACACCTTCTCAAGGTAGGGGCCACCATATTCACCAGCATCCAGGTGGGTCCGCCTGTCTCCCAGGCCTCTGTGCCACCTGCTCTCCAGAACAGTGATGGATGTACAATACCAAGTACCTCATTGTCAATTTTTAATAATTGTTCTTTGATTGTAGACCCCTCTCCCATGGTGTTCCAGTGATTGTGATAGATTTTATGGCATACAGGCTCCTGCTGACATGGTGTCAGCACATGTGGGGCATGTTAGACACTCTGCCCTCTTGGCTCACTCAGGTTCCACAGCCTCCCCTGTAGGAGGGACTGCTTTTCATCTCACTCACGGATGGGGGGACCAGGGGGGCAGAGGAGTGACACTCCCAAGTGACACGGCTTGTGGGGAAGCCAGATTTGAAGCAGGTGGTTCACTTTGCCTTCTCTGATGCCAGATGTCTACTTCCCTATCTGAGAAGGACTGAGCAAATGAATGAATGAGAAAGGGAGAAGTGAAAGAAGGAAGGACAAAGCTTTGAGTTGAACAGGGCCAAGACTGCTGGGTGAAGCCCTGGGGCTGTGTCAAGAGAGTGGCATGTGCTATCTCTGAGAAGGACTCTGAGGATGGCAGCTTGCAGCTTGGGGGATCAGTCTGGGGAAGAACATGAGAAAGTCGGAGGAAGGCAGGGAGGGAGTGGGAGAAAGGATCGACCTTGATTGAGCATCCGCCATGAGGCTGAGGCCAGGATGGTGAAGACTATTGGATACCTGTCCCTTTTCATGCTCTGGGCTTCAGCTTAAGCTCTTTCACTGGGGCTGCCTCTTTACAGAGACCTGCCTCATCTGTTTCAGCCACGTCCTCCCTGAGCAGACCCCTGGGCTAATGGTCACATCCCTTGACATGGGCACTTGGCTTTTAGCAAAACCACTTGCCAGGGCATGTGGCTGAGAGCCATCACCCTAGAAGAGGTTGGGGGATGAACTTTCCTCCTTGGCCCTTTCCTGCCCTCCCTCTACTCCCTGAGGGAAATGAACACCCACCTCAAGTTAGCAGGACTTCATGGCCCAGTACTGGCATGTCCAGAGAGCTGTACTTAGAGCTCTCTGCAAGAATGAGTGTGAGGCCCAGCCCCTCCTGGGTGGCAGGACAGGGCAGTGGTTAGGGAGGTGGGTTGGGACAGCTAGGCAGGATCTCTGCTCCTCCCTGATTCCGGATAAAGCTCAGACCCTCGAGTTATCAACAGAGTGTGTAGATGGCACCCTGCCTCTCCTGGGGGCTGGTCCCAGCTGGGCTGTGGATGAGCCCTAATGTGGACTGATGAGAACCCAAGTGTGGCATAGTGAGGCAGAGTAAGCCTCAAACAGGTTCCTACTTATCACTGACAGTGACCATGGCCCTGTGACAAACTCTAGCCTTGGCCCATTGAGGCCATCTCAGGGCCTACTTGAGATTTTCAAACCATGGATGGCAAAACTGATTTAGATGCCCGTCAGAACGAAATTCGTGCTGGCCTGTGTCCTGTGCCTCCTCCCATCACCCGCTCCATCCATTCCACCCCACATACACACCATGCAGTCTGACAGCCAGCCCCTTTGGAGCAGCCAGGTACGCAGGCAGGAGGTTCACAGCCTGGGACTGAAAGGCATTCTTCTAGCCAAGCCCAGGTGGTCCGAGTAACGTTCCAAAATACTGACCCATGCAGGGAGAGAATCTGGTAGACAGACAGGAAATGGGGATGAGGGCTCTGGAGAGGCACATGCTCTGTGAGGTACCCAGAACTTCGAGCAGAGCTCTCCCTCTGGGGTTCCCGCACCCACACCCAACCAGGGTGAGTACAGTGACCGCAACAAGCCCATAGCAGCCACCTCCCTTGGGCTTTTAGCTCTTAGAGTGATGCCTCCCCTTTTCATTTCTCTTTCCGCAGGTTTGTCTCGAAAAAAGTGTTTTATCACTTGACAGTTGACAGGCCTGTGATCTACGATGGAAGCGATTTCTTGTAGCCTCACGCACCTGGATTTTACTAGCATCACTTCACCCATAGGAAACACTACTCTTCTTCACCTGACACATAAAGGACTTAAGAATAATAATAATAATAAAAGCAGCTGCTCCAAAGCTCTGGAAGAGAGGCCCGGCTGCTCCTCAGAGGCTGTGTTGTACAGGAGCACTGTGCACCCAGCACTAAGCACCCAGCACTCTTAGCCCCTGTGGCTGTTAAGGGCTCAGCATTGTTTCCATTGAGTAGAGACCCAGCTGTCCTCACACCCAAGGGTTGCTTTGCCAAAGGTTAAACACACAGGAGACTATCAGCCTCTCTAGGGATGACAGTTGGTTACAGGCCTGTGGAGAGTTTTACAGGCCAGAGGTGAGCCCACCTCTGCCCCATGTAGGGCCTGGCATCCTGATGACCATGAGCCAAGTCCCCTGGTCTTGGGCTATGAGGCCCTCAGCTATTCCCAGGAAATAGAGGCCCAGGGCCATTGTTTGAGTCAGGGCCCTAAGGTGTCCTCCTAAAATCTCAACAAGACTCCTCCTGCGTGGTCTTCTCCCTCACTGCCCCAGTATTTGGGGATTGCTCCAAGCTGAGCAATTTTGGAGAAGCCTCTAAGTTGCACTTTCCTCTTCACCCTTCCAACAAAGCCCTTCACAGGCCAGGCCTCACCACAACTTGAAGCATCACCCAAAGAATCAGAACTGAAGATAATCCGAGAAACAAGATGCAGCACACTGAGGGTCTGCGGTGGCTGTGTGTGCACTACAACTAACACCTGAATACTGGCCATGTCAACACCACGACCAGAAAGCAGACTTGTGCACTGGCTTAGGGCTCAGTCCTCAGACCGTATCCTGTCCTTGTTTATATAAATAAGAGCTTCTGCTTCACCTGCAGACATGTGTTTACTAATAACCAGGGTGAGAACCACTTTAAAAACCAGGGCCTTCTTAGCAAAAGTCTTTGGTAACTTAAGTACCACGGTAAACAGAGGCATGACTGAGTCTTAGTCCCCAACAGGCCACATGCCTAGTTGCTGCTGCTCAGCCTGCACCTGACATCCAGGAGACATCTCCCCTTGAGGCAGAGGAAGCCTTTTCCTGGACAAAAATTAGAAAATTTTCTGTTTTCTGTGGTCCTTTTCTCTTCTTACCACAGAGGGCCCACCTTTGATGTCCTCTTTGTCCCTTGTTCACAGAGCCAGCTGCCCATACTCAGACCCCAGGTACTTCCACAGGTGAGCAGAGCATCTGATGAAAGGGTCCACTTTGGCCAGGGAGGAGGGAGAGAGCACTATACAGGTTGTGTGAGGATATGAGGGCTCAGCCCAGCTATGTCTCCAGCTAGCCCTGTGATCCAGACCCAGTCATACCTGAGAGCTTCACTATAGCATTCATGACCCTATTCTGTCCCGTTTTGAGGGCAGGAACGGGTCACGGACTCCAGTAAAGTCCAGCCCAGATCTCAAAACCACTCCAAACCTGCAGCCACAGCCTTACCACCAGCAAAAAGGACTCTCATGGGAGCATAAGGAAGAAGAAAGAAGTTGTGGAATGGACGCAGGAGAGTTGGACACTCCCAGTCAGCTTAAGCAGGGCGTGAGGAGCGGTGTGCACAGAGCCTTTCGGTGAGGCCCAGAGAAAAGCTGGACCTCTTGCATTGTCTTTCCATGGAGCAGCTCTATCATCTTCTGGTCAAGGCCCTGGCTGTGCTTAGCACTGGAACAGAAAGTGGCCAGGCCCCCAGAAACTCCGTCTAGCCTCATGTTTATCCTCACAGCCATGCCTCATAGCCTGGGATGATTCAACAGCAAATTATCCTACCTTTGAATCCCCTATTTCTCAAAGGATAGTGAGAAGTCAGCTCATTCAGTGTAAGAAAGAAACTAACAGAAGAGGACCCAGAGCAGTCTAGAGTCTTTATTCTGATGCTTAGCTTTCCCAGGATACCTTGCAGACTCTGGCCAAGCTAATGGCCTTCTACTGGCATCATCGCCGCCATGTGCAGTGAGAACCACCACTCAGTGAGTAGCTGATGTGTTTGGGGCCTGTGAAGGGCCTGAGATTCCATCAGAGATGCACTATGAACATCTGTCACTCAGCACAGCAGGGGACTGATGCAGCTTAAAATAACCTGGCTCTTGGAAAGCACCCCAGAACCTCTGTTCCAGGAGAGCTGAGGGGTTTTGGTGCACCACCTCCAACAGTGACCACCCTGTACAAAAAAGGCCTTTCTGAATCCGGAGGACTGCCCGGTGCCCCAGTGGTCACTTCCTGACTCTGGCATCGCATATTTAAGTTTTGTGCTGGATGGACGTTTGTACTTTATTTATTAGTTCGCTGTTCAAGCTCGAGATTGCTGTGCACTGTGCAGCTAGAGAATATCTTGGCCTATTTAAGTAAGACTTTGATAAATAGCTTTAATCTTCTTCCCACCTTTACTGAGGATGAAGGACTGGGGTACCTTTAAAAAATGCAAATAGCAATTGAAGAACCACTGCTGAAGGGGGTAGCCTATCTAGACTGAATTACACTAGAAATCAGCAAGATTGGGATCCCAGATCACTATTTTCTTTAAAAAAAAAAAAGAAAGAAAAAAAAAACAGCCCCCTGATGGCCCAGCTCTCTGAATAACAGTCACATTTTAGTATCGATACTGGCTGCCTTGTTCACCACTGCCACTAAAGCCACCCATCACCTTCACCCAAGAACACACCAGCCTCTGTCTTATCCACAAACAAGAAAGTGTGTTTGGGGCACACTGGTGTTTGTTCACCAGTCTGAGTGGACTCCACAGGGCACTCTCACTCAAGCACACTGGACTCCTGAGCAGGCAGACACTCACAAGAGGGAACCTGGGACTGAAATACTGCACAGGGTTTGGAAAGTAGAAAGAAAAAGCCACATGATACAACTAGACACAAAGGAGAGGGTGTTTCTGAACTTTGTCGATTGTCACCTACGGTGGTAAAGCCACTCCAGGCCCAAATGAAAGGAAATCCCAGTTGGGGATGAAATCGCAGTCTGTATTTTACGGTTATTAGATGTCCACCGATACAATTTTAAAGGAGTTTCTTTTGTAAAAGTACACCTTGGCAATTCTACCTGTGAAAATTCTTTAGGCCAAGAAACCATCCTTGGCTCCAAGGTGTTGGGAATAAAAGCAGATGCCATCTGTGAAACATAAAACCAAGGATTAGTGTCAAATACATGAGGACTGTTGAGATAGCCATTAATGTTTACAAAACACTTAACCCAAAAAGCACTTCCTAGTGGAACCTTGGGAAGTTCTCATTTCATAGTGGTTCTTCCAAGGAAACAGGGAAGCCTGAATTTACAATTCCCTTTGTCCTCATAAGCACTTTTAAAATAATAAAGTATATCTTTAAATTAGGGGGCATCTCTGATAAAAAGGCTTACTTAGAACCTTAGGACATGTGTTATCCAGAGATGCTCTGCCTCTGGTGGCTGCAGAGCAGCACCCAAGCCGCAGTTGGAAGGCTTAAAAATTGGAATTGCACTTTAATCCTCAATTCACGCGGCCTTACAGGACGGCAGGTCTGGGAACCCAATTCATTCTTATCTGCCAAAGAATTACTCAGAAGCACATCGAATAACACCCTGTCTGCACAATGGGGGTGAGAAACTTTTGTATTCCAAAACATACTCTTTTATAGTATCTGCTATGCCATTTGGAAATATTTTATTTTTTAACCTCAAAATTTAAATAAACACTATGACATTGAGAGTAGCATTGTCTTTCATTCCTTTGCGATGTGAGGTGAATGGTGGAGTTTGCCAGGACCTGAGTTGGTGAGAGTTGAGCTACCCTGCTGGAAAATAAAGCCTCTTTTATGGCAGCTTTTCAAAGGGGCTCCAGCCAGTAGATGTTCTGGGAATTTGCCAAGTGGCCTGGCATCTGAATACTTCTGGTCTGCTTTGAGGGTGGCCTTCAGACCTGCCTGAGCCAATGCATCCTTCCATCTCACCCCCTGCCACGGGAGTTCCTGCCCTCCGCTCAGATGTCCCAGCTCTCCCCCAGTACGCAGAGCAAAGAGCAGACTTCTGATTTACCAGATAATGGGGGAGGGGAGAAAGATCGTGGGCAGCCTGAGGCCACAGTATGTTGTGCAACACTGGGCAGAACTGCCAAGCTGAGACGGCTGGCACCCCAAGGTGCATTGCTTTTTCTGGGTCAGCAAAGAGCTTGAACCCAGGCCCAGAAGGGCAGGCCCCAGTCACCCCTGGGCTGGTACAGCCCACCCACACTCACCTCACATCCCCCATTCAGGATGACTGGGCTCTGTCACTCCACTACCCCAGGCCATGAGAATACCTCCCAGCATCCCCTCCCTCCACTGACCCTGCCCCCAGTTTTTTCCTCTGGCCTCTTTGATCAGTTATTCAGATGAGGAAGCCACATTTTCTGTAACTGTATCTGGTTCTCTCAAGGGCAAGGGATGGTGTCATATTCATTTGTTCTCCTTTCCCGTCTCCCCCCAGCATTGAGCAACATGCCAGGCAGGAAAAGCCTCAAAAAATAACTGATGAAGCCCAGGTTAGTTCCAATGCTAAAAAATCAATAATCCCATTGGCCAACTAACTCTACCAGGGACAAAACCTTCTAGAACATTGCCATTGCAGACAAAGGAAAGGGCCAACCTATTGGGAGAAGACTTGACGAGGATGGATGTGAGCTGGTCCTTCAGTCCTGCCCCTGCACCTCCTCTCATGTGAAAGACGCCCTTGAACCAAGGCTATGGCCAGGGACTGAGTTGCAGTAATGGAAGATTGGTGTATCCAGTGTCCTAGACAACACAGCCAAAGGATTTCTTTGTTAATACAACAGTCCTTGAGGCTTGGTGGCCACCTGGGCTGGAGGTGGGAACAAGAACAACTGAGACACACATAGATGGGATCTGGGGGCCTCCAAGTCAGAATCCTCCATTCCCCTCACCATGCCACTAACCGCAGAGTATCCCAGATGGCCAGAGTCAGCCCCAGGATTCCCAAGCCCCACATTTGATTCCAGGTCACCAACCCAGTCCAGGGACAGAGGTGCCCCACCCCCCTCTGCCACAGGCCAGGTGGGTGCTGAGGATGTAGAGACTCCCAGATGACTCAGAGGGCTGCTCACAGCAAGGTCAGCCCTTTCAGTTTGAAGATGCGTGGGAAAAATCTCTCACCACCCACACGTATCTGAAAAGCAAAGCAAATAAATGGTGAAACCTGTTGCCCAGAATGAGAAAATGGACTTTTTTTTTTTTTTGAGGCAGCGGTTAAAACTGAAGCCATGAAAAACCAGGGGGAAAGCATAGCTATTGTGAAAGACATTCAAAGTGGGTTAGGGTTGACAGAAAGGTCAGCTTTTACTTTTCCCACACCCCTGGGTTCTGATGAAGGACGGTGAAGCTGAGCAGAAGTGTGCTGGCCAACCTCTGGTCTTTGATGTGTGTCCCCTGGTGCCCCTGGCCCAGTCCTCCACGCTCTGTGGGAGGACAGAGACCGTGTGGTTTCCTCACACCTCCCACTATGTGCACACTGAGGTTATCTCAGAGTTGGCAGCCTAGTCTGAAGCCTGGAATGAATTAAGTGTTTTTAGCAAAAGAAAAGAAATTAACAAAAAGAGACAGGCCTCACCAAACCTGAAATGCAGGAATGTCCTTACCAAAAGGAAGGTTCGTTTCCAGGCTAGGTTTGGCTTTGGGCCTGGAGGTTCACAGAATGATTACAGAGCAGGTGACCTCAGGAGCGCCTCCCCAGCTTTCTGATGCTGGCTGAACTACAGAGAAGAGAAGGAAACCATTTCCAGGAGGCCAGAACATCTATCTTCCAGGTCAGTGGGGCGGGTGCTGTCTTCTTGGCATGAGAAAAGAACGCTGGTGAGGGAGAAGGGAGGTCGGGATAATGGCCAGACAGCACAGGAGTGCTGAGAAGGGGAGGATACACCACCAGGGCCTTTCCAGAGGCTGCACCTGGGTGCTCGAAACAGGTCAGCTTAGCAGGAGCCATTTTTCTCATCAGAAGAAAGGGACACTGGGAAGTGGCGGTGTGAGTGTGGCTGAAGCCAACCCCTGCAGTGGTGGAGGCAGAATTTTAATGTAAGCAAGACCTGGACTACTGATAGGACAGACACCAAAGTCGGTGGCTGCAGACATGGAAAGATAAGCCAGTTTGTTCCTGTCTCTGGGGTGACTGTGAAGCCCTGTATGCTTTCACAGAAAGGCCACAGGAGGGGAAGCACGAGAGACAGGGTCCATGTGTGGAACCAACGGTCTTCGAAAAGACAGCTCTTCTTCACCATAAGGGCCCTCACATAACTGCTGGGTGGCTTCATAAAGAAGACCACGTGTTCTTCTGGAAGTGACCCTGTAGAAGGACAGGGTCACTTCCAGAAGAACTGAAATCAGTCCTACATCAGGCCTCCTGCCTCTTTGGCTAACAAAGGTTCAGGTGTGCAGGACTAGGAAAAACTCATCAGGGCTCAGTTTTGTTCCAGAGTCAACTTGTCATTTATTAAGTGTCAGTACCTACAAAGCCAGTCCCAGAGAGATTCTCAGAGGACGGTTTTCTGACTTTGTTACCTCGTAAGGCCACCAAGTAAATTAAAATGCAGACTCTCCTGGAGCAGTGGCTCACCCCTGTAATCCTAGCACCCTGGGAGGCTGAGGCAGGTGGATTGCTTGAGTTCAGGAGTTCCAGACCAGCCTGAGCAACAGCAAGACCCCATTTCTACTAAAAATAGAAAAATGAGCTGGTGGTATGGCAGACACCTGTAGTCCCAGCTCCTAGAAAGGTGGAGGCAAGAGGATCTCTTGAGCCCAAGAGTTTGAGGTTGCTGTGAAGTATGATGCCATGGCACCCTACCCAGGGCACAGAGTGATTGATACTCTGTCTCCAGAAAAAAAAACAAAAAACATGCAGACTCATGGGCACCAGCCATGGCAACTCTGGCTCACAGGGGTGGTTCATTCACAGGCCTTCCAGGTGATGCTGGTGGAGGTGGTCCTTGGTGAACATTGCTGCCTTACCACTGCATTGGTTAGAACTTGAGGAAAGAGGTAAACTGAACTAACTCATCTGTCCCCTAATTTTACTCTACCAGCAGCCTGTAGATCTTGGAACTAGACATTCATTCTCAACCCCCTGGCCTAAACCCTGCCCTGGAGGGCAACAATGGGAATTTCATTCTTGGAGAAGAGGATATTTCTAAATAAGTCTCCTGGTTGAAACTATTCTACAAGTAAAATCTTTTTACAACTACAGTGTTTTTATGGTTTACATGGCCCCTGTCTCTCTGTTGCTAACTGGCAGATCATTTCTGGGTGGAAAAACATCCCTTCCCCCAATCCTAAGTAGTTCCACACATGTCCAAATTTTAAGAAATGGAGAAAAACATAAGCTTGGTACCAGTAGTTATGGGTGGGGGAGATGAGGTTTAACAGGAGTTTCTGAGGTGGTCCATTTTCAGAGTGAGGTTCAAAAGGTCTATAAACTTGCAAGGAAGAAAAATGGTATCTTTCTCCTAACTACTCCCTAAAATTTAGGTCTCCCTTCAATCGCGAGCATACACAACATGTCACACTAGTATTATCAAGACCTGTGACTTCTTCGCCAATGGAAATGGCAGATGTCCTTTTTTTTATTATTATTAAATCATAGCTGAGTACATTGATACAGTCATGGGGTACAGTGTGCTGTTTTTATATACAATTGAAATATTTTCATTAAACTGGTTAACATAGCCTTCATGTCATTTTCTTAGTTATTGTGTTCAGACATTTATATTCTTATATTACACGACAGTTGTTGCAGATTCTCAGAATAGCATTTATACTCATCTCCCCTCTGAAAGGAAGGTTGTTGCTAGATCTGCTGATGCATTTTATGTAAAGCATTAGTAAAGAGTAAGGTGACCAGATGTCCCGCTTTTGGCAGGACAGTCCTGATTTTTAACAATTTGTCCTGTGTCCTGAAGCATTTTTAAAAAGTCCCACTTTTTGGAAAGAATGCACGACAAGCTAGGGAACAGCGGGAGAATAGGAAGGGAATATACGGTTTTTGGCTGCTGAAAAGGTTAATGTAACTCCATTTGGGAATGAAGAGGTTAATGTAACCTCATTTGGAAATAAAAAGGCTAATGTAAACTGCCTACTCCACTCCTGGGTAAGGTCACCCAGGTAGAATCGGTATCAGAAGGATACTGGCTCCCTTCCTCGCTTCTAGGCATGGACAATTAGCTCAGAAGGAGCCAAACTGTCTGGAACAAACAAGTAGCCCCTCCCCCCCAGGGTCCCTAACCATAAACAGCTCAGCCAATAGCCCCCCTTCCTTCTCAATGGTGTCCCGCTTTACCAATGTTAAAATCTGGTCACCTTACCCTAATTGTCACTAGAAACATTTTCCTGTGTTCAAAAAAATCTTGGCTGTCTCTCCCCTTGACCCATCCAAGGCCTAGGCAAATACTACACTAAGCTGTGTGCAGGAAGTGACTTAACAGAAACTTTGTAAAATACAGACTTTTCTAATGTGGCTAAGAAGTAAAAAAGGGGAGGCCAGCCTGGAAAATGACAGCCCTTTATTCTACCCTCTCTAGTCTATCCCACCCCAGCAGACATGATCCATCCACTTCTATCAAACTGTTCAGAGCCTTCATGGTGAGTCCCAACTTGCTGGTATACCATACAGGGCTCTTAATAATAATTTAGCCCTGCTAAATTACTGGCTCTCTCACTTCAGCTCTATTTCCCATGTTTAGATGTGTGTCTGTTTGTGTCCCAAACGGGGCCAAGTACTCTTTGAGGGAAGAGTCCACACCGTGTCCATCTTTGTAGCACTGGGGTTTGCTAGGGTATTCTGCAGGCATTTAATATGTGATCATGGGATGAAAGAAGGAAGAAGGAAGAGACCAAGAGCCTTCATATCTATTGGCAGCATGTTTCTACTCAAGAGGAAAAAAAGCCAGAACCAGGATGTATATTTACAAATTTTTTAGTAGAAATCCCATGATGAAGCCTGGGTGTAAGTCAAGAGGCCAGACAGGAAGTGAGAAGCAGTAGCTCCAGTACCAACTCTGACCCTGAAGTGTGGCTCTGTTGGGGCAGGAATAACCTGTGTGCCTCACCACCCCTAAGACTGGAACCATGTAGGGAAATAAACATCAAGGAACCAGGGCTTGTGAATCTTTGTCTCACCCTTCTTTTCACATCATGGTGCTTCCCCAACAAAGGATAATTTTTTTTTTTTTTAAAGTATGGAAGCCCGGCTCAGCACCTATAGCTCAACCGGCTAAGACGCCAGCCATGTACACCTAAGGTGGCGGGTTTGAATCCCCAGCCCGGACCCACCAAACAACAATGACGGCTGCAACCAAAAAATAGCCGGGCGTTGTGGCGGGCGCCTGTGGTCCC
>CAUYTI010122448.1:0-26138 GCA_963575145.1 Galago senegalensis | reverse complement strand
TGCCTCAGCCTCCCAAGTAGCTGGGACTACAGGCGCCCGCCACAACACCTGGCCATTTTTTGGTTGCAGCCATCATTGTTGTTTGGCGGGCCCGGGCTGGGGATTCGAACCTGCCACCTTAGGTGTATGTGGCTGGTGCCTCAGCCGCTTGAGCCACAGGTGCCGAGCTGAGAATTAAATTCTTGTTGTTTATAAGCCACCCAGTTCATGGCATTTTGTTACAACAGCCTGAACTAAGACAATAACCACTGTATCATATTTACACAATGCCCTACTGAGTTGTCTTTTGTAAATGTTGTTCAAGCAAAGCACTAAGTTACAGTTTCTAACCTCAAAAAAAAAAAAAAAGACATTTTTTTTACCCCAGAAGAAGAAACAGAATTTAGATTAAAGGATCTACTCTGGCTCACTCTTTTTAAAATTATGTGAGTGATTTCTACCTCTAATTTAAGTTTATGAACTTATCATAAATAAGAATTGCCAAAACTCCTATGTATATCTGGTTACCAACTACAGCTAATATCTACAAAGTACCAAATTGACAACACTGACAAGGTGATGGAGATTATCCATCTTGCTGAAATGAACAGCAAAGGATCACTGAAGATTTCTGATGGAAATCACCTTGCTTACATTTAACATCTAAAACACGCTAGACACTTACACACAATGAATTGGCAAATATGCTTCCATACAAGTACTTGAATTTTGAAAAATGTAAAGGTTAGTGGAGCAATGAAGAATGGCTATGCCTAATACAAAGACATTTACCGGGGAAAGAGAATCTCTAGTGGAAAACACACTGGATCTCTACTTAAGAAATTCCATAGGTTTAGAAAAACCTAAAGTAGAACATTTATGGCATGCTTTTTTATTGTGTTTGGCTTCATTTTGTTTGTTTTTAAATAAATATTTATACAAGGATATAATTGAGCTTTATTTTGTTTTGAAGAACATTTGATATTTTATGAGATAATGCTGTTTTCTACTTCACAGAAAAACCAAAAAGCAATCAAAAGGGATATAACACAGGGTCTTACCATGATCTATACCCCTCCCCAGCAGCATCAGTACCCTAAACACACCTGTTACTATAAATGAAAATATCCTATCTCCCCTTGGAAGCCAAACCTGTCACTTAGACCCTAGATATTGTCACTATTTGATGACCCAATTGAATTGCATAGGGAACTCTTTCTACCTTTCCTAAAATATTAATCTGTCCCTCTCTGCTGGATCATCCCACAACCATACTGGTAATTTTTCCTAGCCCCCCAAAATAACAAACCCCTTAGCTTGACCAACTTTCCCCAGAGTTGACTTTTCTCACTATTTTGAATTTTGTACCTACCATTCTTCTTAAACTACGTAAACCAAGCTTTAATCATCACCACTCTACCAAATTATGTTCTTGTTCAGGTCACCAATGATGCCCAGGTATGAAAGTCAGTAGGCAATTTTTAGTCTTTATGTTACAAGATTTCTCAGTAGCATTTGGCAGTATTTTCCACACCCTCTACTTGATATATTTCAGTCTCTTGGTTTTTAGGACACTGTCCCTTCCTAGTCTTTTGGCAGTCATTCCGCCATCTCCCCTTGACCTCTAAATGCAGGGGACCCCCTGGGCTGGCCCCTATCTACTTCTCTACTCCAGTGGTACCCACTCACTTGATAAGGTCAACATGTTTATAATACCAACATGTTGATAATTCTGAAATCCACATTTTCAGCCCAGACACGTTCAACATACTCTCCTAAGCTTCACATGCACACAATCAGCAACCAACTCAACATCTGTAATCAGGTGTCCAATAGTCATTTCAGATTCAGTATGTCCAAAACCCAAATCTCGGTACTCCCTACAGACCTAATATTCCTACAGACATCTTGATCAATAGCAATTTCATCTTTATAGTTGCTCAAGTCAAAACTTTGCTTCCTTTTTCTCTCAGAGTTCATGTTCAATGTATCATAAAATCCTGAGGAGTTTTACTTTCAAGACATATCCAGAATTGGACAACTTTTTGCCACTTCCACTGACCAACCCATGACCAGAGCCACTTCTTCTTTTGCTTGGTTTATTGGCATACTCTCTTAATTAGTCTCTGCTTCCATCCCTGCCCTACTCAACCTGTTTTCCACATAGTATCCAGACAGAGGCTACTTAAAAGATCAGCTCTTCCTCAACACCTTGCAGGGACCCCCACTTGAATTCACATTAAAGCCAAAGTCTTTTTTCAGTGACCTATAAAATCTTGTATCATCTTGCCCTTGCCCCTCTGTTCTCTCTCTGATCTATGACATTCTCTTCACAGTCTTCATTTCAGCCACACTGGCCTCATTGCTGTTCCCTAAATGTATTGACTCCTGCTTTGGGGATTTTGCATAGGCTGCTCTCTGTGCCTGTGGCCCTCTTCCCCAGAGATACAGTCACACCTGCCTCAGATCTTTGCTCAAAAGGTACCCCTATTTAAAATTGCAACTGTGCATACAATCCTCCTCTGCAGTCATGAACCCCATGACTCTGCTTTAATCTCCTCTGTTCCATAGCAACTACCACCAGGAATACAGTATGTTGGTTAATGTATTATGTTTACTGTTTCCCTCTGCTAAAACATAGGCTCTGCAAGGGCAGGGGTTGGGGTCCATCTGGGTCATCAATAGTGCTTCTTCTAAGTATCTATAATAGAGCTTGCTATGTAAAGTCACTCAGTGGACACTGAACTGAATGGAATGAAATGGGCTTCCAGGAAAAGAACCTGAGTAGAGGCTCAGTGCCTATAGCTCAACCAGCTAAGGTGCCAGCCACGTACACCTAAGGTGGCGGGTTCAAATCCCCAGCCTGGACCCGCCAAACAACAATGACGGCTGCAATCAAAAAATGGCCAGGCATTGTGGCGGGCGCCTGTAGTCCCAGCTACTTGGGAGGCGGAGGCAGGAGACTCGCTTGAGCCCAGGTGTTGGAGGTTTCTGTGAGCTGTAATGCCATGGCACTCTACCCAGGGGGACAGCTTGAGGCTCTGTCTCAAAAAAAAAAACAAAAAAAAGAACCTGAGTAGATAATGCTGTACCTATACAAAATAAGAACTTGACTTAAACAACAGTGGAAGCAGCCTAAATGCCCATCTACCTATGAATAGATAAACAAATCGTGGTATATATATACCACAGAACACTATGTAGCCATAAAAAAAAGAAGACTTTACATCTTTTATGTTTACCTGGATGGATCTGGAACATATTCTTCTTAGTAAAGTATCTCAAGAGTGGAAAAAAAATTCCAATGTACTCAATACTATTATGAAACCAATATATAAACACTTATACATTCATACAAGTGATAAAATACAAAGATAGTCCAGAAAGAAGGGAGAGGAGGGAGAGGGGAGGGGAGAGGATTAGTGGGATCTCACCTAATGTGCACAATGCAAGGGTATATTTCAAAACAACTGGAGTATATTATAAATGTTGTATCACAAAAATAACAAATGAGTTGATGGTTATGTTAATTAATTTGATTTAAGCATTCCACGCTGTATATCAAATCATCACATTGTACCCCATAAATGGACACAGTTATGATTTAGTAAAAATTAGGTAAAAAAAAGAACTTGACTTAATAGAGCTTGATAGAGAATTATCACCTAGTATCTAATGAGATAACAAAGCAAGAAGAAAGGGCACCTAAATACATGGCCATCTGTTGGGACAGAGATGACAGCCTGGGAGAAAGTGGAGACATATCTTCCCACTTTTGTTTTTAAGATTCGGGCAATATATTTTCAAATGACTCAAGAAGGAACTTGGGACAGACAACAAGTGTGTTCTACAAAGCCATGAAGGAGCGGAGCTGAAAGCTTAACTTAATAAAGAAGCAAACAATTCTGGCTTTCTTTACCTAGTGTCCTTTATATTCTTCATAGACACTCTGGCCCATAGATGTCTGTGGGTTGTGTTATGGATGCCTTATCTAAATCTCCTTCATTAAATTAACCTCAGAAAAGAGTTGTAGCCCACAGAATATTGTTTTTTGAACCTTGCTAATTTTAAGGAAAACCAGGTTTCATCATGTTCTCAATGTGTGGTCCCTGTACTTCCAGCATTAACACCACCTGGAAACTTGCCCTTAATTCTTGGTGTCTACCCCTCTGCAGATTTACATAATGAGAAATTTTGAAGGTAGTACCCAGCCATCTGTGAATTAACAAGTATGATTCTGATACCCATTCAGGAATCTGATACACATTTGCTGCCATTGAGGAAGCAAAATTGTTCATTTACAAATTTCCAATGACATGATCGTAGCAGGGCAACATTAGAATTCAGATTTCTGTCATTGATAAATGTAATAAATTTGCTCCATTATACAGCACCCAACAATTACTCAATGAACCTCTTTCTTGCACTAACTTTTGTGAAATACTCTTTCTGGGCATTCTGTCTCGGATTAACGAGAAAGTGGTAGACTGCTCACATATTCCAGAAGCTGGAGCTAACTGATTGCATAATGCACTGAGCCACTTGGCTCCAGCCTCTTCCTGTTAAGATTTGTGAATCTAGATTGTAACATACCATTTCTCAACATATCTTCAAGTAGACAATTTCATTCCAACAATGAAGATGACCATAATGAGACATGAGTTATGGGGAAAAGAAAGATAGCAAGGATTGTAGGAATTTTTTTCAAAAAATAACTTACTAATTAAAAATACTAATCCACCAGGTCACTAAGAAGTTCTCTGCTTTGATTATTCACACAAAAAACCATTAGTATTTATTCATTTAATGTCTAGAACCCCAACTAGTCTGTGAAGTATCAAACAAATATTCCTTAAGGCCCAATTTCATAGGGCTCTCACATTCCCATTAGTCCTTTAAAGGCAGACAAGGGCCCCATTTTACAGATGACATAACAGAAGCACAGTGACTTATCTAAGGCCATGTCATTATGGTCAAAGTCATAATTAAGTCTCAGATAGCTTGACTTTTCTTATAGGTGTTAATTCAATATAACAAGTATGTGTTAAGTACCTGTTCTAGGCCAGACTCTGGATTAGGGGATGGTGACATAAAAATTTCTGACATAGTCCCTTCTTCCCTGATTATTTAATGCCCACATGTGGCTGACTTGGAACTCCAGTGAAGTAATGAAGGGAATAATAAATATGGTTGACTTTTGCATTAAAAGAAATCATAAGCCAGCAAGAATTTTATCAGGAGGTGAACCAAGGTCTTCACACTGACCATGCACCATTTAAGCGAGGCACTGAGATGTTCTATTTCTTGGTGATTAAGAGTTTATCATATGCTATTGAAGTTTGACACCCGGAACAAGATGTAGAGATACCACGTGACAAAACAATATAGTTGTAGAAAAGACAGTAAGAATTGGTACTCAAGGAAGGGAAGAATAAAAACTAACTATGAACAAATCACACTACAATGTAAAAGTAACACAGTGTTCAGATGCACTTCCAAAACACATTAGAACTGATATGTGCTCCTTCTATTCTCTTTTTATCTTGGGTATGAGGTTGAGTTTGAAGGGGTATCTATATATTTTCAAAACACTAGCATCTCTGCTATAGCGTATGTGCAGGTGAAGGCAATAACTTAAGTGTGTTTGGGGGGTTTGTTTTGGGGGGGGAGTTCGTAGGATAAGAAGTGAAAATAAGGCAACCACAGAGAATTTTTTGAGGAATGTATAAGTTTTTCACTATTCAAATCAATCCAAATTTGAGGCCATATTAATTTACTCAGTCAACATTTTAAACACCTGTAAAATATTCTGAGTGGCACTCAGTTCTGGGGATACCCAAGTGATATAGTTGTCCCTCTGTATCCCTGTGGGATTAGTCCCAAGATCCCCTTGGAATATCAAAATCTACAGATGTTCAAGTCTCTTATATCAAATGCTGAAGTATTTTCATATAACCTAAACACATCCTCCCATATACTTTAAATCATCTCTAGGTCATTTATAATACCTAATACAGTGTCAATACTAAATAAATAGTTGTAATGGACTGTTTAGGGAATTAGGACAAGAAAAAATATATACCTATTCAGCACAGACAAAACTATCCACGTTTTTCCAAATATTTTTGATCCATGGTTGGTTTAATCCATGGATGCAGAAACTACAGATAGACAGGTTGACTCTAACAGTGTTGGTGTTTTTCACTCTATGACTAGAGTAGCTGAGGAACCTCTTCAGAATACTAGCTCAAATTGAACTGAAGTATGGAAAAATAAGACATTTAGGAGTTTTTCAAATGAGTTGGATTTACTTGATTAGAAAGGTGACAAGACTGGGGGGTAGATAGCTTGTAATATCTTTAAAAAGTTTACAGTATCATTTTATGAAGAGTTTAGATCTGGTAATATGAAAGCAAAGAAAAAGATGAACGTTAGCCTCAAGTTATAGAAAAAAAAAGGGTTTAAGAAAGAAATTGGAAAGACTTTTCTTCTGGCACAGTAGAGCTGGTTATTGAAAAAACCCTGTTGAGTTATTCTGTGGAAGACATTTGAAAAGTGATTAGCTAATTCTCTTTTCTCAATCACTTCAAAGATATGTTTATAACTAAAAATCGGGTGCTGGAATAATCCTTTTCTGGAAGTTCCTCTTCTAAAATGCTGTGAATGGTAACTAGGTGGACTAAAAGTCTGTTTGCTTCTCTCTCCCTTATTTGGCTGGCATGTTTAATTCCTGAATTGGAAACTCATAGAAATTGCTATGAAATGTATCACAGACCATGACTCACTATGAAAAGGACAAGTGTGCAAATTGCCTTACCAGTGAAAAATCCTCTGCCTGTCCTCCCCTTTCTTCCTGGGACAAGACTTCAGTTCTTTCTCTCTGATTCATATCCTGAGGAAATCAACATAACACAAAATGGCTGTGTGCAATAAAAAATGTCTCCAATCCACACTTGAAGAATGTAAGCTCCTTTTAATTCAGATATTCATCGTCTTCCCAAGGAAGTCTTTCCTTCAGAAGAATGTGGTGCCGTTTAAGATACGTAAAGCAGGCAGAATGCCATTCATGCAATGAATGTTATGTATTAAGTCCTTTAGCCAAGGGATCTACAAAGTGCACCTGCCCTGGCAACAGTTTTAAAGATAGGAATTAGCAGAAGAAAGAACTAAAGTTTATTTAAGCCCACTGGCGTCAGGTATACTCCATGTTCTTCTATAGCAGTAGTTAATATTAATTGAAGGTTTACTAGGTATTAGGCACCATTCTGAGTTTTTCATGCATTATGTCATTTAATCCAAACAACTCCATGAAATAAATTTTATTATGGACCCTAACTCACAAATGAGGGAAATGAGGTTCTGACAGTTTAGCTGATTAAGGCAGAGATGGGAATCAAATGCAGAACTAACACACACTAGGGCTTAAACTTCTAGCTACTCTTCATTTAGTCTTTTAAGAAAATGTAGATATACTATCCCTATTATTTATATAAGAAAATGGAAATCAGAGAAGATAAGTAACTTGATCAAAAACACAAAGATTACTGATCTTTCAGACCTGGAATTGGAACTCAGGTCAGGTGGACTTCAATGTTCATGCTACAGCCACATCCATAGAAAACTCAGGAGATGTGTAGATATTCTCACATTTACTCCATGCAAATTATTCTTAAGTCAATTCAAATAGACAGATGCCTACTCTGTCCAAAAAAACACCACATGCAAAATTTTGAAGACAATATGAAAGAATTAAATATATTCTACCTGCCTCCAATGAACTTTAAATTCTAGTTGGCATCAAAAACAACTAGATGAATAGACTGAGGTCAGTTGCAAAGCACTTTGTCACTATAGATAAAATAATGTCCTATGAACTGAATAAATTCCAAAGAGATGTTGGGAGAAGCAGTGGTTAGAGAAGAAAGCTGATCAAGGAAATATTAGAAGAAGGAGAAAATGATGTATATGATGAGTTGAATTGATCTTATTACCTCCCAGCTTCCTGGATATTTTGGGAATAGAGAGAAAATAATCTTTGGAGAGCCTATGGAAAGAAAATACAATCTTAGTACTGATTGGAAAGGCTCTATTAAAGCCATGGCTCATCATCACAGAGTCATGGAAAGGGTGAAGGAGAGGAAAGGATTTTTCTGTGATGACAGTTAAAAGTACTACTGATTACTCTTTCCGTTGGCTAGTAGGTTTCCATAGGGTCCTATCAAACACAAACTATAATAGTTGTAAATCAAACCCACACTCATCCCTTATAAAGAAAACCAGCCAAGGACAGGGAGAGCCAATTTCAACATTTTCAAGGGATTTTCCATGAGATCTATTATCTGTCCCATCACAAAGATGAAAAAAAAACTGAATTATTATAATATTAGAAAAAGAGATTTACTGGACAAATGGACCCCATTGCTGATTGCTTACTTCAGCTTTTTCCCCCCACAGTCTTCCAATTTAATGAAGAATGGGCTGTTTAAAAGAACCCATGGATAGTAAATGTGTAGCCCCAATTTGCAAGATTTATCTAAGATATGTTCACATTTTCTTCGATTTAACGCAAGAATTTCAGCCTCCAGGAGAACTATTTACTAGGACTTCTCTATGAACAGTATTTTCCTTCTATTGAGGAACAAGAGATGTTCAAGATGTAAATGAGTTTTACTAAATAAAACAGTTCTGAAGTAAAAGAACTTTAGGAAGATGAGTTCAAATGTTTTATTGTATTTTACAGCCTTCGATATGCTCATGTACAGTATGTATTGCCAATGAATACTTAGTCAACATTTCTTAAACTATGAACTTCCTTATTTTGTGGAACTTGTATTGATATCTCATAGACTTCACAATCCAAAAATGGAGCCATGCTCTCCTTCCTTATGTAAGTTTTAAAAAGACAGCTCTTAGAAGTGTTAGATTCAGGCAGATGGAATAAGGCGGTGGGGCGGGGGAGAAGACTAGTAACAGGCCATGACTTTGACCCTCTACCTGGGAGTGATGGGCCTCTACTTCAAGGTTCTCTGAATTCATTGTGGAATAAGAGTGAGTGACATATTGCTAATGTCTCACTCAATGCTTTGCAAGGCCATGTTCACAGCAACGTGGAAGCGAACTAGAGTCACTCTTTCTAGTAATGATCAGCTCAATGTTGGCGTCCGTGGGGAATGAGGAACATAAAGCAGGCTTCCCCCTCCCAATGGAGAGAGAGCTGATTCTACCTTGAGTCTCTTCCAGATCCTCAATTCTACAATTGCTCTCTAGAATGGAAGGAGCATGTGGAATGAAGGGCTATTTCCTCTATGTGCCTAAACACACTGTGTTAATTAAATTTTAGTCCATCACCCAAAGTCTTTGAAACGCACTCAAAAGAGTTAAGATTCTACTAGCAGGTCATTCTGTATCTATTATATGTACTTCCCTACCCCTCCCCACATCTGACCAGCATATAAGATTGGCTCACGCAGAATATAATGAAATCATACTTCACTACAGATCGCTTGCACTAATGTGAATTTAACATGCCTCCATTGGTTATGACCATTTCAAGAAGGAGAGATTGAGACACTGAAGGAAAAGTAGGATCTCTTAGAGTTCTATTTGAAGAAGGAAATCCTGAGATAAAACTTGTGTCTGCAAGAATGCAGTCTGCTTGGTAGAGAGATCACCTTAGAATCAGAATACCCAAACCATTTAACATCACATGTACAGGGGAGTGAGACCCTGAAGTGGCATTTTTCTGCCCTATCCTCAGTCATAATGGTATAAAAGGCCACAGTCAACTAATTAAAATGCACTTTCTAATAGTATTAAACAAGATTTTTAGCCAGTAAGTTAAATAAGTAAAATTAACATACTTCTTAATACAAATATTGCATCTTTCTGTGAAACTACATTATACATATTTTTCTAGCTTCCAAATATATTTATCAATTAAAAATTCTCTATTTTGCAGATAAACAGGTTTAAAGAAAAAACTTCTGTTTGTAGAGTGCTTTACAGTTACTATTTTCTTTTATGTGCCTTGTTTTAACTTCAGCATAACTGTGAAAGATGAATTTTAATGTCTTCATTTCATAATGAAGAAATTAAAGATTGAGAAATTATCACCAAAGCTAATACTTAGCAGAGTGAGATTGAAACCTAGACTTCCTGATTTCAGATTTAGTGTTGTCAACTCTT
Organism: Galago senegalensis; assembly: GCA_963575145.1. Classification (NCBI taxonomy): domain Eukaryota; kingdom Metazoa; phylum Chordata; class Mammalia; order Primates; family Galagidae; genus Galago; species Galago senegalensis. Next base: position 15,974 of record CAUYTI010122448.1, on the reverse strand, counting down.
CACGGAATGAGTCAGAATTCATATTTGCTGAGAGATTACCACATGGTGATCCTAAGCTTTTCAAAACTCCTAGTGCCTTGTGCTGCTATGTCTTCATTGGAAACTGTCTTATTTCACGTGTCTCTGTCTTATCTACCCAACTCAAACATTAAGGCTTTGATTAAGTTTCAGTTTTAGGCATCCCCTGACCTGATATGTTATTCTTAGTGCAAAGAATGCTCTGTCCCTTCAGGCCCCACACAACTTAGTCAATAGGGCTCAAGCCAAGGGTGACCCATCTGCTCATGAAGGAAGCAGATTTGAGAGAATAAAACTCAGCCAGTGAGAGTAGCCAACAACACAGTAGAAGGACTTAATGAAGTCCTGAATTCTAGTAATTTCTGGAGGCTGGTGCACTCCAGCCTGTTCCTAGAGTTTGGTTTTCTAACTAAATTAAATTAAGCTGGGTTTCTGTTGCTTATAAACACAAGATTCCTGACCAACACTAAGTTCTTAAAAATACTTTCTATAACATACACACAGAAATAGGCCCAAGTGGATACTCAAGATTCTATTCCTCAGATGGACCTTTTCTTATCATTTTCTTTGACCCCTTTATGTAAAGACGGAGACACAGTCTAAGTACCTTTTCCAAAGCCATTTGTCCTATGTACAACAGATTTCACACTAGAACCTGAACTTTTTTCCCAGAATAGCACCCTCTCCACCAGGGACTATTCCCTCTAGTGTGTGCTGCCAAATTAGCCCCCTCAAGATAAGAGGTGATTGCAGGATTCACATTTGGTCAACAAAAAATGAAAATGGACAAAAAAAAGTTTCATTTAATGACTCTCACGTTACACTATGTTTTAAATTTTTAAGTTTGTTAATTAGATTAACAAATAACCCCTGACAAGCACCTGTGTCTGTGGTGGGCAGCCATTTTGGAACTAACAAGACATGCTCCTTGGCCTCAAGTAGTTTACCAAGAAGAGTAAGGAAGATTACAGCTTCCCAAAGCTCCTATACCCTCAAACTAGCAATCTGGGAGCATATGTACTTATTACCTTTGTGATTACCAGTAAAACCCTTTTCAATCACTTAAGAGGTGAACGAAAATGTCAGCTCTTAGTTTTATATCTGCATTTGAATTCATTTTTAAACAACAGTGGATATTATCCAGATAGGCCAATTGAATATGGCACTAGAGTTTAAACACACACACACATAAACACACACACACGCCTTATAAGTCTCCAAAGATAATCATTTTTCTCTCACCAAGTCTATTAAAAGAATATGCTCTAGGTTCTGAGTTGTACCATAAAATAGAAGATTCAAAAAAAAAAAAAAATAGAAGATTCAAAGATCTTTTGTTCAAGACCAGGCAGCATCACTACCTGAAAAGAACTATACTATTCAAGATGAGTATGTTTTTATGCACTTGTTAAAATAATGAGCTCTAGAATGTATATTAAATTTCTAGACAGGCCTAGAGGCAGGATTATCTTAAGTCACCTTGAGTCTCTTCCAGCTCCTTGATTCTACGATTGCTTACACTGGGTTTCTCCAAGCCTGTGATGGGCTGAAGAGCTATTTCTGTTCTAGTTCTTTTCCTTATATAGGTCAGATCCCATTCCAATGAGTACCATAACAACAGCCACCTCATGGCCTGCCTATTTTAGACAACCTGATAAAATGAGAATCAAGTCTGACCTCCAAGCCAAAGTTGGCTGGCTATTACAGAATTTTATCTGAATATTATTTAAGCAAAGAGGTAGGCAGTGTCTTAAGTGTTTATCTTCATGGAACTGGACCACTGGAGAACAGTCAGACTGAAGGTACAGGAAGCTTATCAGTGAATCCAAACCACAATGCTCAGAGCCTACCATCAGTGACTCTGCTTGCCTCCGATGGATACTGTGAATTCTGAATGTCTGAGGACTCGATTCTATGACTCTCCATGTAAGAACAGTATCCAACTTACATCTGTCCACTCCGGCCGACAGTCAGGGCAATTTTCCCAGCTTAATTCGGGGCCTATTAAAAAGACCGGGCATCCCTGAGGTTTTGAGTTTTCTTTCTCCATTGTTTCCCAGACTGCTCAATTCGTATTTCTTTTTGCATACATTTTTCTTGCTTAGAATGAGGTGCTAGAGGCTCTGCTCTGAAGTAAGGAACACTTCAAGAAAAGTAAACTCCATGGGGATAGATATTTATTTGATGGATTTTAAGCAATATTTACCATCTGTGTTCTCTTATTAGAATTTAAGTTCCACAAAAGCATGAAATCTCATGCCTAGACCAGTGCTTGGCACATAGTAAGTGCTGGTAATTATTTATTGAATGAATGAATGAATAATAGTTATAATTTAAGATTCAACTCTAATGCCACCCCTCCCCTTCCAAACCAGTTATGGGTCTTTCCTCTGAGCGTTTAGTACTATTTGCATTTCTCTATAACAATGCTTAACAAGATACCCTCCTCAGTGTTTGTATCTGTTTTCCCAACCAAACTGGGGAATACTTTACAGCAGGAACTATATTTTATAATGCCATATTCTTTGTGCTAAAAACAGCAGAAGTCCAATAAATGCACACTGCTTGAATGATTGAAAGAATGAATAAAAGTGCTTCTCTCATAAAAATAAATGCTAAAGACTTATGATTTAACATTATACCTCAAATTCTGCCTGGACTCCAGAGCCTTCCATGGATCACACTGAAAAAGCCATGAGTCACTAGGCTTGGAGGGAAGGGGTGTTTGTTTGTGGAGGAATTTTGTTTCCCAACCTCGATGAATCACATGTATAATCACCCAAACTGCATCCTGTCTGGGGAAGTAACCAAAACCCCTATTTCTGGCCCCAATGGCTTTTTGGTTTTATGAGTAAATGCCACTGGCATGCCATTAAACAAATGCCCTCAGAAAGCCTTCAGCCAGCCCCATAACCTACAGGAGTCAGGGTCATGATGGAAGAGTGGGCTTACAATTAATGGACAAAATGAAGATGTTACCTTTCTCCTCTTGCCTCTAGCAGGTGACCTGCCTCCAAGTTCTTTTTAAAGACCTGATACATGCTATTCCAAGTCACAGGAATGATCATAAAATTCTCCTACACATAAATGGCTCTCACTATCCACAGCATGAAGATGAAACTTCCTAACCTACAATTCAAGGTTCTCTAAAACTTAGTTTTGACCTGCTTCCTCTACCCTATCTTCCTCCATTCCCATATAACCATAGGCTCCACATAGACTGGACAATTTTTCTCAGTGTATACAAGCCCTGCACTTTGCTGTATAACTTCGCTCCCTCTGTTTCCTTCATTTTCAATCTTCAAGCCTCCCGTATAACATCGTCTGTAATTGTCCAATAAGGAAGAATAACTTCTCCTTTGAGCACGCTTAAGATTCTGTCTATACTCCCATCCCATTGTTTGTTTTTACAATTTATTATGAACACATACGCACATGTATGTTTCTTTAATAAATCATTTCCTAAAGAAAATCTGAATCTTGGTCAATATGATCCTCCTTCAGCTCCCAGCAGTGCCTAGTGGACAGTCACTCAAAATAAAAGCTGGCTGAATACACAAATGAATTGGTTTAATTGTTTAAATCTGTATCTTTGGCTTTGAATCCGCAGGAAAGGTTGTATGTAGGAATTTCTTATTTTTAACCTCTCATCTTATTCCTCTCCTCCTTTCTGGGAAAACACAAGTTTAAGAAAATCTTTGATCTCTGCAAACAACCCTTGTTATCTACCTACAGATTTCTTTTTTTAATTTTTTTTTATTTTTAGGGGATTTTTTAATTACATCATAACTGTATACATTGATGCATTTTTATGGGGTTCAGTGTACTGATTTGATATATGATGTGAAATGCTTACATAGAACTGATGAACCTATCTATCACCTTGCTTACTTATTTAGAACTATTAAGAAAGGAGCATAATTGTCTTAACTACAGATTTCTAAGGCAAGATCTTCATCCATGCACCCTTTATCCTAATATCTAGCACCACATGCCCTGCTTTGCTAATAGATATCACAAGCTCAAGAAGGAATATATAATTTTGATATTAACTTGAATAAAAAAGAAATATAATAAAGAAAGGAACTGGTGCTTCAACAAGGAAATTTCTTAAAAGATAGAATATTCCAAAACCAAAGGGTTTTTTTGTATCTTTGTTTCAGAATATCTATGCCACAGCACCAATTTTAGGGTGGGTATGTTCCTTCAGTATGGATAGGTGAGAGTTGATGCAGTAAAGGTTAGGGGCTTTTTTTGTTTGTTTGTTTTGTTTGGCTACAGAGCACTTTGCTTTCCTTTCTGTTTATTAGTATAACTGGTTATGAGAATGGGGATATAGAAGCAGACAAGGCTAAAATTACCCAGGCCAAGGTCAGATAAAGAGGGAACAGAATGTCTAGAGTTTTGCTTCCTCTGCTGTTTTTCAACCATGACCACATCTGGGTGGGTGACAGAGACAGGTGACTGTAGGTTGAGAGCCATCTCCTTCATCACCTCTTTACAGGCAGGTGATGGGGGCAGTATTCTTCCTTCATTACAGGTCAAGTCCTTCTTACACTGCCTCATGGCTCAATGGCTGTGAAAGAGTTTGCAATTCCTTCACCAGTTGAGTGACGATGAAGATAATACCTATTACAACCTAGCACAGTCAGACTTTATAAATTCTAAAGTGCTGCCCAAATGTTAGTTGCTACTGTCAGTTCAAAGATGACTATTTTTTTTTCATTTTCCTACATCAAGGGCTAGTGAAAATTTTTTTTACAAGGGCCTGATAATAAGTATTTTAGGGTTTGTAGGCCCTGTGGTCTCTGTTGTAACTACTCAACTAGGCTTTTGTGGTAGACAAGCAGCCATAGATAATATAGAAATGGATGGATGGGCCTTGTTCCAATAAAACTTTATTTATAAAAACAGGTGGCAGAACGGTTTGGCCCATGGACCATATTTGCAAATCCCTGCCCTGTGCTTTGGTAAGAATGAAACACCAGAGGCAGAGAGGAATATCTACACTTCCTTTGGATCAAAGAATGACATTGTTGAGTTTTGTGAAGAATTGTCCTAAGACTTTTACATATCTCTTTAAAATACTCTTTAAAATTAGAGTTTTAATTTTTGTTATCATGACCATCTTCATCATTACCATCATTTTAGACCTATTAATAAGTGTTACTGAAAGAAGCATAAAGGAACCCTACTTTTCTATATGGACCACTTGACCACACTCTCTTTTGGGAGAGACAGTTTTGATTATTGTTAAAGAAAATATCAATCATACTTGTGGTGAAAGGTCGCTACATTTTTTAACAAATTGGTCCTTTGAGCAAGATGAATTTTAATGGATTGGTTTATTAACCTAAAGGTTGAACCAGACTGAGAGTAACTGAATGATTTGTTCATAATTAGTATTATTTATAATTATTTTACTTGGGAAAAAATATCACCTTAAATGTCAGGATGTTTTTTAATTGCTTCAGATGAGATTCAAAATAATTGACTTTGCAAATGTATTTTAAAAAACTCATTTAAAAATACTTGAAGCTGCTGACAGTCTGTCTAGAAGAGGCAAGATATTGATATTCATTACTGGGAACGGGGCAGAAATTGATCCATGATTTTTTTTAACCAGATGAATTGTGCATTGTGGTCACTTCTGGACTCTGAAATAGATGAAATGCTGATATAGAGCGAGGGGTTTGTTTCTCTTCCCATCAAATCTGCTAAGTGAGTACGCTGTGTGAATGCTGGTGTATGTTTTTGCTCGGATACGTATGTATATTTGCATAGGTTTTGTATTGAAAAGGGAATATTGTTAATAGAAGGGGCACACATATATGCATGCCTGCATACATATATATTCACAGTTTTAGGAAAATATAGTCTGTGTACCCATCGTGCCTCTAGACATGGGATTTCAATAGGATGCTTTCTAAAGATAGGTAGGTGTATGACTTAAACTTGGCACCTCTATAAATATCTGATTTATCACTTGATTGGTAGACATGAAAGAAAGCAGGAGACTATATTAGCAACTGGAGAAAGATGGCTTTTAAAATAATTTAAATTGTGAAATATGGATAAATCACTAGGAAGAAATAGGCAGCATATAATAACAATGATGGTAGCCTGGAATTACACGGCACTTTCAGAGACCCAAGCTGTTGCTGTGAAGTTCTGATCTCTCGTGCCCCTCACAGCTACACTTGGGTGCAGGCAGGAAGGGGAGTAACAGCTTCGTGTGACAGATGATGGAGAGAAGTCAAGGATTTGCCCAAGGTCTATATGCATTCACCATGCAGAAAGGGCAAGAAGAGGCAAGATATTGAGGTTCATTACCAAGAACCTGCTATTCATTACTGGGACCTGAGGGGTGGAGGGCGTGAATGTGTCTACAGGTATCAAAGCCAACTTCAGTCTTCATAGCTAGACTCAACCAGCCAGACCCAGCACATATAACCCAATTTTCCATCTGAGACATTTCAATGAATTAAACAAGAAAATGACCTGGAAAAAATAACTCAGGCAGGGAATACATAGCGAGGGGCTGGTCAACACAGTCTCTTGATTGCTCCTTCCAAGCACAGTCAGTATGATCAGGGGCCTGCGACACAGTGGGGCATTAACCCCGGCAGCAGTGTCCAGGATACAGACAAATCACTCACCCAGGTAGCCAAGCAGACACCACCAATTACGGTCTACATGTTTGAGAACTCGAAAAAGGTCATTAAAAAGAACATTTGATGGTGAGTAAAAGGGAAAAATCATGAGTTTCCCATTTATCTCCCAACAAGTTTGCTCTGTAAAGTGCTATGGCAATAGGGAGTCATGTATTTAAACACTTCCCAGAAATACTGGAGTAAAATTAATACATATATTATATACAACACATATTTTGTATTGTCGTACTTTTATTATATATGAGTATATGTGTGCGTGTATATAGATATATGTATATGTATTCTGTCAAAGCACAGTAGGCAACCCCCCTGCTGAGAGTAGTAAGGGTATATTAACTGATTAATTATTATTAATGCCATCTTTTATTTAGCTGGCAATTATAATCTATTAAGAGCATTTATTCACATTATCTTACTTACTCGATTTTCAGAAAAACCCTGTAAGGCTCATCAGTAATATATTATTATCTCCCTTTTATAGACAAAGGAAAAAGGAAACTCAGATATTTCCTTGGTTAAGCTAATCTCACCAAGAAGCAAAGCCTGGACTAGACGGAAGAATTTTCTGACTCCTAGTGGGTCACGGAGAGCAACAGCGGACCATCCCAAGAAGAAAGGGGAAGGGGAAGTGTGCCACCCTCGTCCAGGGAAGAAACCTGAAAACACCCTCAGACCGAAATTCCTTCCAGTCTAGGTCAAAGGCCGGAGTAGGAGTGACTCTATGACACAGGACCAGAGTAATCAGAGGCACTTTCAGGCACACCTACTCACTTGGAGTTTTCTTGTGCAAGGGAGCCTTCCCTGTCAATCTCCTATCCTCTCATGTTTTGGGAAGTTTCTGGGGCGGCGGAGTTGGAACCCACTTCAAACCAACTCAAGTCTCTGATTCAGTTCCCAAACCCTCCCCACCCTGCACTCCTCCGCTCCATGGTCAGCCTTTTACATCACACCCTGCAACCATTTTTTTTTTCTTTTTCACTCCCCGAGCTCCTCCCTCCTTTCTCCTCTGATCTCCGAACTCCTCCAACACTGCCTCCCCCCTGTAATCTCTGCTGACCACCTTCTGGGTCTGCTCCACCGCTCCTGCCACCCCAGGCTCTGTGACCCCCTCTGTAGTCCTCTTGCAGTACTGACCTGTGTCCTGCAGCCACAGGCACCTCCTGGTTGCCCCTCCGATGTCTTGGCTCTGTCTGCTGCCACCAGCCTCCACCCAGGGCCTGTGAGCTGTGCATGTCTTCAAGCTCTTTGTTACTTTGCCTCCTTAATTTATAATGCCAGGTAAATAACAACAATAAAAGATATGATCCATGGTTCTCGTCTGCAGCCTCCACAAGTGTTGTCTCAGACCCCAACATTGCAACAAAGAAATCTCACAGTTGGGTGAGTGAAAATCAGTTACAGGACAGCAGCAGAAAACTTCTGTGCTTCCAAAATTCCGCAGCCCCAGCTGCCCTCCGGGGGCTCCCCCTTGTGGAAGATACGAGGCATGGCAAGGCAGTGCCCAGCTGGGACGGTGCCTCGGCCAGAGGAGGGCGGGAGAAGAGCGCACATCCTGCCCGGGTGGGGTGCTCCCACCCCCGGGGTGTGGGGTCCGAGTCCAGCCTCTGTGTGCGCTGCAGTGTTGAGGTCCTGTATAACTCATCAGGGGAAGAGCTCGGGGAGACAGCACGCTGGGTGCCCGAGGTCTCTGAGTCCAGGTGAGTGTGGTATGAGTAACATGCTTGTACAGCTTCTGCTCTGAATGGGAGGTAGTGACTGGAAACCATTCGCCTCTGCTTCATGCCCTGACTGGCACGAGTGTATCACACAGGCGGACATTCACGTGGGGCTGCTCAGGGGAGACAGGCGTGGTCTCCACTGTCTGAGTAAAGATTCAAGGTCCATCTGTCCAGATGATGTGTTTTTCAGAGAAAGAGGATGTCAGCCACCTGGCAGGTGGTATCATCCCCACCATCTAAGTGCCCACAGCTTCTTCTGCTGTAAGTTATCATTGTTGTGTCTGGTCTTTATTCCTGTAGCATCTGCGTTACCTGTCGAGAAAGAGCCCCTGCAGGAGCTGTGGTCTGAAATGAATGGAGTTTGATGATTTCAACTCCAAGTCAGTCTGTGAACTTATGGCTGTGGTTCACTACAGAGCTGCCACCAATTTCAGGAGGGCAGTAGAACTAAATAGAGCTCAATGGGAACCGGTATGAGAATCAGTTTGCAGATATTAATATACCGTTGTTTCTACTGACCACACCCTGACCCCCACCAGAGCTCCCTTGCCAGGATTGCTTGAAGACACCAGACAACGTGTCGTGGCCAAACGAGTTCTAGGCTTACACAACGGTAGACTTGATTCCTATCTGGGCCACTTATTCTATACTCAATTAACAACTCTCCCCTCAGTTTCAACATCCAGAAAATGGAGTTCACTTAATTTCACAATCAGGATCTTAAAACTGATACGATGTCAAAATGAGGTAATGTGTCACAAACCCTTCGGTGCCAGCAGACTATCATTATTCTGCAAAGTTTTCTTACTTGGGTTCCACTAACTGTGCTGGTCACTGAGAAGCTTCCCACCAGGCCGATTGGTTGCTTGCTCCATATTCGACATAGCAATGAATTCTCTCCTGCAGGCCCAGTCTGGGGCTCCAGTCTGTCGTCCTCAGCACGCCCTCTTTATGGCAGGGGAGCCAATCAATCCTCCCCAGTGACGTGGCTCGTTGCTCTGCACTGAGGATGGTCAGTGAGCATCACTTCCCTCTCCTCCACAGACAGAGCAGAATCTGAACACACAGGGCCATAGGAGGTCAGGAATCCTCAGTTCCATGGATTTTGCTTGTGCATTTGGAAACGTCACTTGGTTGTGTGAGCCTCGGATTCTCTGGCAGCTTTTTTGTGAGCCTTTTGCTTAAAGGCAACACAGACACTGTAGAAATTTAAAAAAAAAAAAAAAAAGAAAAGAAAAAAAACAATCAGTTTAAGCAAAAGGAGCTGTGTGTCACTTAAATGATGATGATGATGAAGCTAATTGTTGATACTGTTACTGATCATGAATTCAATAAATATTTCTCAGACCTATGTTGGGCCTTAGGCTGGATATGAAAAAGCTAAACTGCATTGAAGATACTTCAATTTTGTTATCAGCTCGACAAGTAAAAAACAGTCACAAGGCTTTAGAGAATTCAAGGAAAGCTGCAAAAATAAAAGGATTGCCTTTTGTGTGAATAGACCTAATGCTGAGGACCACTGTGAAAGATGGAATCAAAATCTAGAAACATCTCTCATAAAGGAAGTAACAGGGGCCGGGAGCACATGAGGGATCCTGAGTGATAGGTTGAGAAACAGGAAAGTGAATGGGAGGGAAGAAGGGTCTGGTCTTGTTCCCCTTTTGGACTGGTCAGAGCCTGCCATTCTGGGCCCCACATCAGGCTCAGTGGAATACCCTGAAAATAGAGCGGCCAAAATAGAGAAGAGACTTGAAGCCATGTCCTGGGGAATTTGGAAAACCAGGAATATTTAGCAGATGAAGGTACAGCTCTGGAATTGCTGTATTCACACATCCAAGGGCTCTCAGGTACAACAGGGCTGGAATTTGCTCTGCTCAGCTTCAGGGAATAGAATGGAACCCATCAGGAGAAACTTCAAAGAGAAGGATTTTTGGTTCATCAAAAAAATATTCTGCTGGTTTAGTCCAAATGTGGGAAGGTCACTTCCTGTCTGGAGAAGACTCTGAGGGCTCTGTCACTGAAAGCTCTTTGGTCAAGGGAAGGGTCCACGCACAGAGGCTGACTGCACTGAAATAACCTCTGGGGACCCTGCTTGCTCTTAAGAGTATTTGAGCCTATGTACAACGTGGGGTCCACAAGAAGGAACTAGATGAAAGAAGCACATGAGATTCTCGCATGGAGCATGTAAATCCTCATGAGGGATCACACAGCCTGACACGTTAGGTGATCAGATAAGTCCAAAGCCTTCTTCTCTCCTTCCCTTCAAACAGGATTATTTATTTTAGTATCTTAGGTAATTCCAAGACTTCTTGGTGGAACAAATGCCCTTTCGTATAGCAGAAAACACAAAGAAAAAGGCAAATCTCCTACTGAATGATCAGCGTAAGGAGCATCTCAGGTTTTAAAAGAGATGTTTAGAAGTCATCTTATCAAATGTTTAAATTCCTCCCAGAAGTTCCCTGATGGAGTGGTCACCTGATCTCTGTTTGAACCCGGCCTTTAACATTGAATTGATGGTAGGCCATTTGGATGGGGCTCATGAATCAGCAAACTAAATAAAAATGAAAATAAAATAAAATAATACATTTTTAAAAGAAAAAGCAAAATATAATACATGCAAAATGCCTCAGAAGGATATGGAAACAAAGGTCAAGAAGGCGGGGTGTTCAGTGTAGTGTCGGAGCATAAAGACAGAACCCAAAATTCATCAGAATTTTTAAAAGTCAGAATTCCGATAAATTTTAAAAATGCCACTTCCAGTTTGAGGGACATTTGTGACACATGGTAGTGCTGAAGAGCATACGGGAAGTTGTCGCCAGTTCTGTGATCCTTTGCAACCGTGTGTGAGCCTTACAATATAATATAGGCTGGAAAAATATAAGACTAGGGACAGGAGAGAGAAAAAGGGTCCAGATTGCACATGAAGAAGGAAGAAATACCACGGAGCTTTGGGCAGAGCTGGTATGTGGTATGTGTTTGGAATTGCTTGTATGGTATGAGCTGGGACAGAGTTGCAAAAGCTGTGCAGAGCTGGTGAGGATGTCAGACAAGAAATGGAGCGTTCAAATGATTGAGCAGAAGCAACAAAGGGCATAGGGGGAGGAAGAAAAAGAATTCACAGTGGTGTGTGCCTATAATCCCAGCTACTTGGGAGGCTGGGGGGGTTTATTTGAGGCAAGTTCAAGACCAGCCTGGGCAACATAGCAAGACCCCATCTCAAAAAAAAAAAAAAAAAGAAAGGAGAAATATGAGAGCAGGAAGAAAAATATAGAGGTAAGAAGATGTGAAAAGAGAGCCTGCAGGGAGGTCCAAGATATCTGGGACATTTCCAAGGTCATCTCAAGGAATCAAGAGGAAATGAGGGGAGGGAATAGGATCAATGTTAAGAGGAAAGAAGGACACAAGGCACTGAAGGATCTTTTGAGTGGAAAGAAACAGAAGGAAAGTCACAGTGAGCATAAGACTTGGTTTTTCCATTTCTCCGACCCTCACCTAAGTCATTGGAAATCTCTGAATCCATCAAATGTTGACTGAATGCCTCCTAGGTACTCAGATATTTGATAGAAATAGAAACCAGAGTATGAATTAAAACTCCACGCTATAAAACTTCCCAGAGTAATTTCAATTACTATCAGTCAGTTAACAATCATTTCCTCAGAAACTACTGTTGGCTAAAGACCATATTCAATGCTAGGAATCCAACTGGGACGACCACGGCTACCCCAACAGAGAGCACAGAGCAAGTGGGGAAGGGGAGAAGGACAAATGTGTAAACTCCTACGAAGGATCATAGGGTGCTATGCAGAAAAATAACAGAATATCCAAGGCAGTGTTCCTAGTTCTTATGTTTTTAACAGAAAAGAAACGTGAAAGAATCAGAAGCAGTCGGTCGGCAGGAAGTTTCTTCCCGGCTTGAGAAGGCCCAGTGTTTAGAGAAAGATGGTGGAGGCTGAGCCCAGGAGAGGAGCTCTGGGAAGCTGGTAGGGAGCCAGACTGGGCAGGAAGACTGGCTTTACTCCTCAGGGAAATGAGGTGGCTTGGAGTGGAAGGAAGAAGTCTCCTACCCAAGACCCTCCTCCTACAGACCCACTCACCCTGCCCTGTGTGGCCAGCACAGTGGCTGTGGCCTTCACCTGTGGCTCAGCCAGAAAACGGCCTCTCTGGGGCCTCTCCTGGCTTTCCTGTGCCCTTGCTTTTCAACCCTGGCTTGCAGATGAGCCCGGCTCCCCTGCTCCAGTCTGAACGCCTCTGTTTCAGGGAAGCATTTGCATTTTCCTTGGCATAGGTACAGCTCGCTGAATTCTTTCAGGCCAGGCCAATTACAACAAGCCCTAAAACTGCTGAGCCCAGTGGTTTCTTCAGAGATCTGCTTACATTCCCTCCCTGAAAAGATCAGGGGCCCACTCGGTGCAGCCTCCACCCCCAAAAAGTGCACGTTTCACTTTGAAGGTGGAGGGGGTGTGGGACCCTTTCCTGAACAGGGGCATGAGGTGCGACCAGTTTTCACTTTGATTTTACATTCCTTGATTGCGTTTCACCCTGTTTTAAGACGATGGACAAGATAGCTCAGGGTCGGCTCCCTTGAAGGCTGTCTTGAGAAAGAACGAGAGAGGCTTTTAGCATAAGCCCCGGGGGATCTCAAGTTGGCAGAAGAATTTATATGTGTCAGTACCCTCTCTCATGCCTGGACTTCCACTGGGTTCAGGGTTCAATACTAAAACAACATTCTTATAAATTCTGGCTTTGTGAAGCAGATGGAGTCAGTATATAGATGACTTTTGATTTTTTCGTAATCCTAAAATATTTGTACAGCAATAATCCAATTCTAGAACGGATTACTCCAAAGTTCGGGGTATGTTTCTTCTTTCAGATTTTGAATTGTTACACCAAGATTTTTCAATAAACCTACCTCTGTTTATATTCTATTTTGTTTACTTTAGAATGCATAACATTCCCTAGCTTAAGAGAAGACACGGAGGGGATATTTTAATGACAACAGGTTAAGCAAAGGCACAACCAGTTTGGAATTAAAAATCACCCATGAATAATGAATAAAGCATGGAATAAGGCAGATCACTGAGAACTGACCGCTTCTGGGAGGCCTCTGCAAGAGCGTCCTTCTCACAACACAAAATCATCACAGAACCATGTCCACATCTTCGGGCACTGACTCACAACTAATTAAGGCAATGGCCTTGCAGGTCTGTGCTTGAGTCTGAGGGCAGGCTTCAGACTGGTGAAACTGGGTTTCTTGAAAAGAAAAATTTGAACTCATTCTCTTCCTCCTTCTCACAGGCAGGATGGCCTACATGTGTCCAGAGGGATGAGAGCAGCCATTTAGAACTGAACTTTCTCATGCAGATGGGAACTACAGAGTCACAAGTTTAAAACCGCCATTTTTAACTTAGAAGACAAGAAATCAGAGCCTATCTCTTTATTTGCAGAAGGGCAAATAAATTCTAGGAACCTAAGGTGGTTCTAATATCCTTATTTTAAAAAAACCTAGCATGAAGAGCAAGGGGGTCTCTGGTGCTAACTCTCCTAGGAGTGGGCTCTGTCAAGGTCTCCCAGCACCACTCGACTCAGAAGCTTTCAGCTCCCTCCAGGCACTTGGCAATCAGAAGTAACCACATCTCCGTGATTTTGAGATAAATTTACAAACTGAAATTTGCCTGGCTTAACTACAAGGATGCTGCCTTTTCTGTACCAGCTAATGAAGAATAAATATTCACATTTCCATACCAAGAAGGAAAAGAATATCTTAGGCTAAAAGCAGCCTTCAGTGTGTTACCTGGGATTGGAAGAAGAGTCAGATTTCTTGTCTTTAATTAAGGATATAGCTGGGCTGAATGGCTACACATCTCTCCTGGGTTCTTGGCCGAGGACCAATCTGGGTCATAAAAAGAGGAAATCCCCTGGGCCCAGGTAGATCTCTAAAGAAAGAGCTTTAGTTGGCTGGGCTTTGTTTATCAAAGCAATATTTTTTCTGGTCCTGGAGTCAGCAAACGTTCTGCCAGGTAATCGGAGAGGCCCAGAGGGAGACTTAAATGAGATGAGCCCAATGGTCCCGTACCAAAATCTTTAATGTTGGAGGCTGCTAAGATGCCACGGTCACAACATCACCAAATGCCTACTGTTTTGGGTGGCAGTGAACACAGAACTTAATCAAAAGTCATTTCCCATTTCATTATTAAAGCCAAGGAAATCTGGTACCAGATTTTTGAGGAAGAAAATGGTGACAGACAGAGGGCGGCCGGGAATAATTCAAAACACTAAAGGTCACTCCACACTCCAATGGTGCAGAATATTGCTGGGGCACATTCTGCGAAATGTTTCCCTCCCAGTTCCTTGTAGCATCCTCCCTTCTGTGGGCAGAGAGCCCCACTAAGTGTGAGATATCATCACCACTAAGAGTTGGGGCAGAGCAGGGCCAATGGGACCCATAAAACGGCCTCATCCCTCAGGGAAGTTCAAACCTGTGTCCACTCCCCTATTTCTGATCTCGACTCGCCCTCCATCAGGGTCATACTCAACCATAATGGGAGGTTATGGGGGAAAGTTTGCACAGCTAACAGACCACTATTGTTTACTGCTTGTTTCTCAGCAAGAAAAGTGTGGAAAGTTCAGCTGCTCCCATTGGCCATGGGACAAATGCCCAATTGCTCTCTGGGGAAATCTGATCGTGACTGTGTCAGAGTCAATTCCTCCCTCCCCTCCACCAGCCCCCTCCTTTGCATTTGCTCGGCTGCCAAGCTCTGTCCATTCTTTCTCCATTATATTTCCTGAACTAGTCCCTTTCTTTTATTCCTGTTGCAGTTCTCCTTGGTGAAGCTTTCGTCCATTTCTTCCCCTGGACTCGGGCTGTATCTTCCCACTTAGTTCTTAACACTTACTTCTACCCACTGTCATCCATTTTCCACATGACTCTTCGCTTGGTCTGATCAGGTCACTCTTCTGTTCAAAGACCCTGGGTGATGCTCTGTCGCCTACTGGTCACAACTGATTCTACACTGCCTTCGACCAAAGTCCAGCAAATAAACGGACAGCTTTATTGACAAAGATTACATTGTCCTGTGATTCACATGCCACCCTATGAATGAGGGACTGAGGCCCAGGGAGTCACATTCTAAGTAGCCCATGCTTTAGGGGTAACCCTCACTTGTCCTGTCCAAATCGGTTTCTCTCCTGTCTGTCCTCCTCCCTTGTCACAATCAACAAGTCCTCTCCCGGGTCTGCCCTGAATTACCTCTTAAGTTCTTGGATTCTACTATCTTTAACTGCTGTTTGTTTTAATAGCAAGTTCCACTTGCAGAAATGAGATTAGCAAAGTAAAAAAGAAATAACTGAGTCCCAAGAAAAACACCAGAGGATGACAGCAGATTGAGGTTAGAAAGGCTGAAAGGGAAAGTGAGCTGCCGGGTCTTTTTTTTTTTTTTTTTTATTAAATGATAGCTGTGTACATTAATGCAAACATGGGGTACAGTGTAGTGTCTTCACACACATTTTGACATACTTTCATCAAGCTGGTTCACATAAATTTCATGTTATTTGCATAGTCATTGTG
>CAUYTI010122447.1:0-11358 GCA_963575145.1 Galago senegalensis | reverse complement strand
GGCGCCTATAGCTCAACCGGCTAAGGCGCCAGCCACATACACCTAAGGTGGCGGGTTTGAATCCCCAGCCCGGACCCGCCAAACAACAATGACGGCTGCAACCAAAAAATAGCCGGGTGTTGTGGCGGGCGCCTGTGGTCCCAGCTACTTGGGAGGCGGAGGCAAGAGACTCGCTATAGCCTAGGAGTTGGAGGTTGCTGTGAGCTGTAATGCCACGGCACTCTACCCAGGGGGACAGCTTGAGGCTCTGTCTCAAAAAAAAAAAAAGTTTATCAGCTCACAGACGGATGTAGGACTGAGAGCTAGAATGCAGTCCATTCACCCAGCATTTACAATGCCTAAAACTGCACATGAGAAACTTTAAATAAGCCAGCAAATATTTACCATTCTTATAGAATCTTCAACCTAGGAATAAAGTTAATTTCTTTTGAGATAAGTAACCCACCTATATTCTCTAGCTAAGATCCACCTATTTTTAAATTCATCCCCCTATCTTTCATTTAGCCAAAAGATGGAATAAGAGAAATGGGGACTGGGAGAGAAAGGGGACTGATTCCTACTGACTTAATTAAGACTGAAAGATCTTTCTCGTTGTTAAGATAATTTGAAAAAGAGTACCCCAAGCAATAAAATTAAAGAAATATACATGATTTAAAATGCAGAAATCTAACTTTATTTGTATAAAAGATTGAAATTAGCTCAATTCTTCTACCTAAATGTTCTTATTGCAATACTATAGTTAACTTTTAAGCATTTCCATTCGGTCAAGCAGAGTGTCTTCCTTCCCGAGTTATCAAACTTTATCCATTAACCAATAATTTCCTACTTTGCTTCTCTGTTTTTTAAACATGTTTCATATGTTACAGGGACAGCAAAGTGTGTAAGAAACTAAACAAGAATGAAGCAGTTAAAGTAATTAGGAAAGCTTTTCATTTCTTACAAACTCTAAATCTGTTATCTTAAACAGCATATTTTCTGTTATCAACAAAAGAACATAACATAGTTACTTCAGAAAACTAGGGGAAAAAGATGTACCAACTCAATCTTTATGTAAACAGGACTCAACAATTAGTATACATGTCACATACAGTAGGTGCTCTCAAAATATTTTTAATTCCCAAGACAAAAAGTTAAAATATTTAGCAAAGACAAATACTAAATATCATTATTTGGGGCACATTACAAGGAGGCAATCAATATTGGTGCACACAGAGAGGCACAATAAATAGAATTAAGAAAAAAGTACTAAGATAATTAATAACCTGGAAATAACCCAGATGTCCCCCTGACTCATAATTAGCTTTTTTTTTTTTTTTGGCCCCTGGCCAGGTTTGAACCCACCTCCGGTATATGGGGCCAGCACCCTACTCCTTTGAGCCACAGGTGCTGCCCTCTCATGATTAGCTTTATATAGTAATAGAAAACATTACTGTGCATTTCATCCTTTCCAAAGACCAGCATAATGCTTTACATCAGATAAGACATAGGAAAGAGTTTTTTGGAAGTATGAAGAGAAGAAATTCCTGTAGTGTTATTGTAGTCCTAAAGGGATCATCTGAGAAGAAATGAACACCAGTGAGTTTCAGAGGGAGCTAGAGAGCAAGAAAGTGACAAAAAGTGACATTTGTCCACAGTGAATGGTACATACATGGTTGGTGGTTATATTATTCTCTGTAGTGTCTGTGTATCTAATTCGGAGGAGATTCAGAACATATTCTATATCACAAAAATTATAAAAACAAATGAGTTAGAATGGTGGCTACTACACAAGGGCAATTCTAAGACCACTTTTCTCACACATGAGAGGGAAGCTACAGAGACAGAAGTCTATAAGAAGCTTGAAATACTAAGTCATCCATCCTTCCTTAATACAAGGAGACAAAGTAATGACTTTGACATGAAAAGAACATGAGTTGAAGTACAGCACTGGCAGCATCTTCATTCAGCCCACAGGTAAGAAATATGAGTGCAATAGTGCTTGTCTTAAATGTGAAAAGCAACCTGTTGAATTGTGGAAAGTATATACAGCAAACACACATTAAGAACCAGAAAAGAAATACAAGCCTGTATACACATAGATAGGTCCAATATTTTTCCTCATCTTTGATTTCTGTAACTTAAAGGGATCTGTGCTATCCTGACCTCAATTAATCCTGAGAGGTACAGAAAACCAACAGTTTTCATGTAAGGAAGACTTTATCCTACTGGTACAGTCAAGTATTCAGGGCTAATATACTACCTCTATACCTCTATACCTAACTTTTACTTGCACCACAGATGCTGATGTTTTAAAGTCTTACACAGGATTCTCTTCTATGGCCTGCATGTGATGTCTTGTTGAACTACAGTAGTAATCTTATTCTGTATGGTTCTATGTCCCCTAAAATCTCTTTCCCCTTTCAGGTCAATCTTATGAGTCACTTGCCATTTATCAAATTAACACAGCAGATCAAGTAGAGCAAATTACAAAAAGGATTTGACTTTGGATCAATAACATTGAATAATGCATCACTATTAAGATCTATTGTTCATGTCAAAGGTAGTTAACATATTTAAAATAAATTCACACACTAAAAATTTCCCAAAATAATGTCTGTTAAGAACAGGCTTTTAATATACTTTAAGAATGATCACATTGGAAAAGCATACTCTTCTGAAACTAAATCTCGCCTTCATTTGATAGAACAAAAGCTTAAAAGGCTAAATACCTATTCATGTCCAGCTAAGAAAATAGACAAGAAGGAAGAGCCCAAGATTTTCAGACACCAAAATTAGTGCTTCTTCCTCCATTTCAACAGTTCTTAGTGGCTTTTGTTCACATTTAGACTCTGAAGCACTTAAAATTTTGTATTTAGAGAGTTCAGTAACAAGGCTTAGACTCAAACTAGTAACTGACTTCCAGCTAAACCTCATGTACAAAAGACAGTATTAAAAATGCTAATTTCATTCCCAGACAGGCCTAATAAGCTTCCTTTGTAATTATCATCCATAATAGTATTTACTTGTTATAGATAACTTAGACCAAAGCACTGTAAGTGACGTGCTGAAAGTAAATGAAAATGAAAGCTGGCAAAGAAATTCATTCTGTATTAATAAGTCACTTCATTAAGAATATATCGCAACTTCAAACATTCTGTGATTGAGGACAATTTCTAGAAGATGAACACTAATAATTCTATTTAATGTAATTTTACTTCATTTCCTTTATTAGAAGAAACTAAAGGTCCATTGGTGGCATCCTGTCAATGCTGCCTTCTATTAATAGTGTAGATTCTGAAGTGATTGGCCTTGCTTAAAAAAAGGGAGGGGGAAACAAACCAGTGTAGAAAACACTCACCTGTCTCCAAAAAGGAAAACGATGGCTGGCCACACAAACAATAAAACACAAATATAGTCTAGAAAGGGGGAGGAAAAAGGCATTAGTGGGGAGGAGGAAGGAAAGAGAGCATTTACTGGGATTTCACCTAATGTACACAATGTGGGATGTTCGGCACGCCCCCTGGGTGAGGACTCTACTACAACTTGCACTTTACCTTGGGAAGTGAGAATGTAACCTAAAAAATTTTACCCTCATATTAATTTGAAATGAAAAACAAACAAACACTCAGATTCTAGTTCTGGCCCTGCATCTCAATGACTTGAAGAAAATCATTTTAAAGCTTTGCACTTCAATTTCTTTGTGTATAAAATGACAGAGTAACTGGCTCAATCTACTTACTGCCAGAGACAGAATGATAATCACCCCTACAAAAAAAAGAGTATTTACAGACAACTACCAGAGTAAATTTTTTTTATTTTATATACATATACACACATACACATAAATACAAACACATTATGTGCAAGATAATAAGTGATAGGCTGGAAAAAAGATATGAAGTATAAATGTGCCAGTGAGTTGTATAAAAACAAGGAGTAAAACAGTTAAGTCTTTAGAATCGCAGCTGGTAGGTAGGATGTATTAAATTCACAGACCTGCCCTAAGATTGGAAGGGCACTAGGAAAATGAAGGACCATTATGTGTCTCACACAAAAAAAATGGTATTATGTGAATAAAGTCACTAGATTATAAGCTTACAAAACATCTAGTTATAGTAAGTTAGCTGACAATTTACTGATTTACCAGTAACTATTATAATTTATACATACTCTGGTGCTATGATCTGAATGTGTTCTCCCAAAACTCCTATGCAAAAGCCTAACTAACCTCTAAAACAAAAGTGAAGCCTTTGGGCAGCTCTACCCTCATGAATGGGGTTAGTGTCCTTATAAAAGAGACTCTCTATCCTTCCCCAGCAGGAGGTTACAGTGAAGACAGCTGTCTATGAATCAGGAAGATATCAAATTTACGAGCACCTTGATCTTAGAATTCTCAGCTCCCCAAAACTGTGAGAATTTACCACCACCTTGATCTTGGAATTCTCAGCCCTCCAAAACTGTGAGAAATAAATTATTGTTGTTTATAAGCCACTAAGTTCATGGCATTTTGTAATAGCAGCCCCCAAAGCCTAAAACATCTAGAAAACACTAGGAGTCCTACACCTTAAAGAATGAGTTCACAGCTAATGAGAAAGAAACAACATAAAGGATAATATGCTACAGTCCATGATATCAAAGGTGCTTTGAGACCACTCAGAAAACACTAAACAGAAAGATTTCTGAGGTAATATTTACTGAATGCCTATGTGTAGGCATTTTACATACTTTAATCCTCATAACTCAGAATTAAAAGCAGGGTCTAATTCCAAAGCTATCTCCACTATACATGTACCTATCATGTCGTCTCTGATTACCTTTACCCTTGGCAATGATGGGGAACTCAAAACCAGCCAAAACTGTTGTCTTGAACCATCATGAAAAGAGCACCTAATACTTTATTCAAGTATCTTACTTGAAAGATCACTTTTGAAAACTTGTTCTTCATTCATAAAAATCTGAAAACTAATTTTTTAACAACTGCATATATACTTAATGTAATTTTTTTTACATTTAGACCTACACAATTACAGGTCCAAATAAAAAGTATGCAACATCACTGAAGAACATAACCAATAATCATTTAAGAAAACAGACATTTGGAATCATTACCACTGCTTGGGCTGAAAATTTTAGCTATAACCTATAGTATGGGATCATTCCACTGACTGATACTGAGTGGTATATTAAATTGTTACAAATTTTTTTGGAGAGGAAAAAGGAAATTGACATAGAAGTGATATAAAATTTAAGAAACACAACTAATTAAATGTTACATGTCAAAGACACTGTAGGCACCCAATAAATCTTGTTTAAAAGGACAAGACAAGTGGAATGAGAATGTTTTCCTCACACCTCTGACTATTAAGTACCTTTACTTACAGAGTTATTTTTTAAGCCATGAAAAATGAAAAAAAAAAAAAAAGAGAGAGAGAATTCAGGAAAAAATAAACCAGGTTACAAAATCCCTGAAAAGAAATTCTCTGTACAATTAAATGGGTGCAGGGGAAGGGATGGACAAGGACAAGGGCAAGGTCCAGAGGATGGTGTACAAACTACAGAGCAAACTAAAGCTAGCTTATAAATATTGACACAATAAGGCTTCCACAGCTTACATTTTAATTTTGCTAATAAAGATTACAAGTTATTTCTTTGTATTCTGTTCTTGTATTCCTTCTATATATATTAGAAATACATAAAGACTACAAATTATTTCTTGAAGCTATTTCAGTGTGTGTGTGAGAGTGACGCTTATCAGGGTTTCTTTCTAAAGCTTCTGGTCATCCTTAGAGCCTAACAGCAGCAGCACTGATACTGTATTCATTTTACTAAAACTGTGATAACCAGTTCAGATTTAAAAGCAGGATCTAATTCCAAAGCTAATTCCACTATACATACCACAACAAAAATTTGTTATCTCTTCTGAACTTTAAATTTTACATGATTTAGCAAATAACCTCTTAAGTACTAGTAGTCAGAGGTATGAGGAAACACCTCCCATCCCACTTGTCCAATTTATTCAACAAAATGTACTGGGTCCCTATGTGTCTCTGATATGCAACTTTTAACAGTATACTTCTTAAACTTTAGGTCACCTCTCCTGCAAACCCCTTCTCTCTCCAAAAGTTGTGGGATAATCGGCCGCTTCTCCCAACACTGTAAGCAGTGGAATGATCCAAAATTAGAGTCATGTCTATATTCCCTCCTAATTGATAGTAACTTTGGACGGTAAATCCCATATGCTAGTAGTTTACATTTTCAACAACATTCTAACCACTTATTATAATACCAAACATATTTTGTACTATTTCTATCTTAGCATACCCATAGGAAGTCATGAAAAATTTAGACAACAAATTATCTTTCAAGAACTCTAAGATTAACCAGGATCTATATTTAAAATTTTTTTTAATCTTATAGACATTTGGTACATTCAATTCTGACTTCACCAACAAAAGCCTCTACATGGAAAGGGTCTTTTCGTTTTCTCAACTGAAAAGGGGGAAAAAAAGGCCAACTGCTTGCATGCAGGTTTGCATTTAGCTCAGCAGTCTCTGGCAAACCCAATAACTCACGTTCAACTTCAGAAATCCCGGTGACCAGCAACACAAGAGTTATCTGTGAACATAACCCTTGGGCTTGACATACCACTTCATCCGCTCTCTCTTTCCACTGAACCACCCCCAGAACCCCAACCCACCAAGCACACGGTTAAATATGTCTTCCCCGAGAGAACCAAAAACCTTGAAGAAGCCGAGAAAGAGCTCCCCTTTAGGAGAGAAGGCCTGTCCTTCCCAGCCTGCGGCCCGGTCAGGCTCGGCGAGCCTCGCTCCAAGGACGCCCAATTCTCTACGCCCTGCACGTCCCGCCCCGCCCCGGGCCCGCTCGGGTCCTCTCGGGCGACAAAACCCTTCCTCCAGCGCTCAGCCAGGACTGACAGTTAGGGCTGCGGCAGCCGCTGCCACCAGGGGCCTACTCCTGGCACCAGCCCCTACAGACCACGCGCCCCCAAACCCTCGCCACAGGGGTGGGAGTGGGGGCTGGTGACCGGGAGCCTACCCTCGCCAGCGGGGGCCCGAAAGGTGACCGGGAGACCGAGGGGACCGGGGGGAGCAAGCGCCGCCAGCCCAGGCCGCGTCCGCGACAACACTGACCTGTCGTCGCCCCCGCGCCTGGGCTGCGGCCCTCGCAGCGGCGGCCGCCTCAGTGGTCGTTGTCGCCCTCGCCCGCCGCCTCCGCCCGCCACCTCCTCGTTCCCTTTCGCTGCCGCCACCGCCGGGGCTCATGCGGGACCCGCGCTTCCTTCTCCGGAAACCGATGCCGGGAAAGGGGGCCCCGGGGCCACCGAAATCCCGACGTTTGTCGCCAGTAGCCGCTGCCTGACCACACTGGGGGGCTGCAGGGCCCTCCTGGCAGGGGCTATAGGCCGCGAGCTATTCCGAGGAGGAGCCACGGGAGGCGCCGCCGCCCGCAGCCGAGAACGCCGGGTCGGCAGAGGTGAAGCGTAAGTAGGTGGCGGATGGCGGGCGCCGGAGCCGGCGGATGGCTACGCGGCGGCGGAGCGCGCGAGCGAGCGAGCGAAAGCTGGTGTGTCCGGGTTCTGGCGAAGGAGAAAAAGCCCTGTCGTATCCTGTAGTCACCCTGAGCCCAGCGCCACCATCTTGGGAGAAACACGGATCTCGCGGCAGGGGCGCAAGACGGGAGGACTGGCTGGGCGGGCCGAGTATCCCGGCAGGCAACGCGCGCCGCCCGGCCGGGCGAGAGCTCCAGGCCCTGACGCGAGGACGTGGGGCGGGGCCAAGGCGCGCGCAGGCAGGCTCTGCGCTCGGCCCCTCCCTCCCTCGCCGGCTCCGTCCCCCTCCTGCTTGCCGTCGCCGCCCGCGCAGGGGCCACAGGGAAGGGGGAGGTGGTCCGCGGTTCCGCGGAATCGGAACCAGGGTCGGTCGCCATCTTGGGACTGGATCGAGGGGGTAATACTTCTTTCTAGTCTCGGCTGTTAGTGACCCCCTTGGAAAACTGGGGTACGCTCCCGAAACTCCTTACATCCCCCCAGAAGAGCTGAGGAGTTCTTCGTCTACGCAACCCAGGGACGCCTCCAATTTTATTTGGGGATGAATCGCCTCCAAAAGTTGGCCCCGGCGGGGCTGATAGCCCCCAGCCCGAGGGCGGCGCCGAAGCGTTGTCACAGGGTCCCCGACCCCGTTTCCGCCTGGAGCGGTCTTTGTAGCCTCTGCAGTGATGGCCCGGTAGTGCGGCCCAGCTGTCAGGGGACCAAGGTCAGCTACTTAGGCCTCTTGCCAACTCAGGATTTGTCACTAGTTTACCAGAGCCTAGAAGGTAAAAGTTCTACTGCAGTGGCCACGTTAACTAGGTTATCAATTAAGAGAAGTGGCCTTCGGGTTGACCCCTGTTAGATTTGCTAATTTTGATCTTTATGATAGCTGAACCCATTTAGAGGCATGCGTCATATTCAGTATCAGGGTCACCATTTTATTTAAAGGTGTTTTATCTTTTTATGGTTTTACAACGCTTGCCAGCAGAGTTGTAAGAGAATCACAAACAATTCATATAGTCTCAAGGCTTGCAACTTTGCTGATAAGCCCTTAGAATACTATGTGAGGCCTCAGTCATCTAGTACTCTAATTCGTTATAACCACAACCATACATCGTAAGCGTATTTTTGAATTGTTCTTAGAGCATCTTTTTAACATAGTCACAACTGTAACAACTATAAAAAAAAAAATTAGCCAGTTATAAAAAGAATAAGCTAGAACAGTTTTTTCGTAGGTCAACTAATGATAAATGACAGTCTTAAGCTTGGTTCAATTTTAAGATGTTTTAACTTAACTCTTTATTCATTTTTCATTCCCCCCATTACAGAGCCTCATTTGGAAACTATTTGCTGTTATATTTTATGGAAGGGACTAGCTAGAATTGTAATTTTTTAAGGATTTATCTTTCACATATTACCACATGTCAAAATAGACAACTGAGAATGAAAATCGTTAAAGACTTTGTTGTTAGAACTAAGGCAGGGTGGCGCCTGTGGCTCAAGGAGTAGGGTACCGGCCCCATATGCCAGAGGTGGTGGGTTCAAACTCAGCCCTGGCCAAAAACTGCAAGCAAATAAATAAATAAATAGAACTAAGGCAAACTATCAATACCAAATAGGAATAGCATGTGATGATACTTTTAGCTATGCTACTTAAGTACAGATTGAATAAAATGCAATTTTGTAATAGCCTGGTGTGGCAGAAATCCCTGAATCTCGAAAAGATTAAAGAAGGAAGGGAAATAAAATCTGTTCTGCATGTCAGAATGACAATCCAATGGTTTGCTAAGATCAAGGAGGATTCTAATTCCTCTTAGAAATATGGAAAAATTACCCATATCCCTTTTAGTTCATTAATGTTAAATATGTATACTTGTGCATGATTTTAGTGTCAGACTTGATTCAGGAACCCACTATGCTCTTTGCTTTATCCATTTTCAAATTTAGAAATACTTTCTGGTAAAAATTGCCTCCCTGAATATTATCAGGAATCTTTAGACTATTTGTAGTGCTCTACTTCTACATATATACATACGTTAGTCTATGTGAAAAATTTTTTTCTCCCATATTTTTCTTCAAGTATATTTTCACAGAAAAATGACTTAGTATCTACTAAGCGAGTAATAAATTGTTTAAACTAATCCTAGTCAAGATGAGACCCAGTAGTTTCTAAAATTTTCTCATTTCAGGTGTAAAGTAAAAAGAGCAGTTTACTTTTAAAAGATATGCATTAATATCTTGAATAAACTTTGAGCTTTTATTTACCCAGAACTATTTATGTGCCAGGCCTTGGGAAACAATAATAGATCAACAGTTCCAATCCCTGCTCGCAAGAATTCACGGTTGAAGAGGAAGTCCCACTTGTTACAACTGGACACTTTTTCAGAGTAACCCAACATTTCAGTGATTGGGGGGTACCTCCTACTAAATATCTGATAGTACACTTTTTTTAATGACCTTTTATCCTAAATAGCTAATGAAGTGTTTTTGTTTTGTTTTTTGTGGGGGAAGCAGGGATGTTTGTTGCTCAAGATTTCTTGTTGACATGAGTCACAACAGATAAATCAAAATATAAAAACAATTGAGCAGTGCCTGTGGCTCACTGGGTAGGGTGCTGGCCCCATATACCGAGGGTGGCAGATTTGAATCCAGCCCCTGCCAAGCTGCAACAACAAAATACATATATAGGCTGGGCACCTGTGGCTCAAGCAGCTAAGGCACTAGCCACGTACACCTGAGCTGAGGGGTTCAAATCCAGCCTGGGCCTGCCAAAACAACAATGACAGCTGCAACCAAAAAAAAATAGCTGGGCGTTGTGGTGGGCACCTGTCATCCCAGCTGCTTGGGAGGTGGAGACAGGAGACTCGCTTGAGCCCAGGAGTTGGAGGTTGCTGTGAGCTGTGATGCCACAGCACTCTACTCAGGGTGACAGCTTGAGGCTCTGTCTCAAAAAAAAAAAAATACATATATATATAAATAATTTGTAATTACCTAGCATACCCCATGGTCAGAAATAAGCCATGAACATGGAAGAGGAAAAAATCAGATATGGTGGGGTGAAAATCATTGCTGCAGTTTTCAAGCTGCACCAAAATGTTAGACATTCAACTATTGAAAGACTGTAAGCTTTCAGTATATGAATAGTTTCCAGTATTTAAGAAGTACTTTTTGAAGAACAGCTCCATGAAGAACACTGGCATGTGAAAAGTGCTTTGGTCCCTTTTGTGGCCATCGCCTGAGAGGCAGCAGCCAAAATGAAGTTCAATCCCTTTGTCACTTCGGACCAAAACAAGAACCGCAAAAGATACTAGGAGAGTGACATGAAGGCTATGTTGACCAGTTTGATGGAAGTGTTTCAGATGGTGTGTGAAAGCCCCACACTGTACCCCAGAGGTGCATTGATGTACATGGTTACCATTCAATTAAAAAAAAATAAGAACCGCAAAAGACATTTCAATGCACCTTCCCACATTCGCAGGAAGATTATTTCTTCCCCTCTTTCCAAAGAGCTAAGACAGAAGTACAATGTTCAATCCATGCCCATACGGAAGGATGAGGAAGTTCAGGTTGTCCAGGGGCATTATAAAGGTCAGTAGATTGGTAAAGTAGTCCAGGTTTACAGGAAGAAATATGTCATCTACATTGAGCGGGTGCAGCGGGAAAAAGCTAATTGCACAACTGTCCGTGTGGGCATTCACCCCAGCAAGGTGATTATTACTAGGCTTAAACTGGACAAAGACCGCAAAAAGATCCTTGAATGAAAAGCCAAATCTCGCCAAGTAGGAAAGGAAAAGGGCAAGTACAAGGAAGAAACAATTGAGAAGATGCAG
>CAUYTI010122446.1:0-36704 GCA_963575145.1 Galago senegalensis | reverse complement strand
AACAATGATGGCTGCAACCAAAAAATGGCCAGGTGTTGTGGCGGGCACCTGTAGTCCCAGCTACTTGGGAGGCTGAGGCAGGAGACTCGCTTGAGCCCAGGAGTTGGAGGTTGCTGTGAGCTGTGATGCCATGGCACTCTATCCAGGGGATAGCTTGAGGCTCCTTCTCAAAAAAAAAAAAAAAAAAAAGAAAGGACTTATAAATGTGATAGAGAGGCTCATATTATTATTGTTACTAATCTATCTTTTATTTCTTTTGCTGATTTCTAACAGCAGGGCAATGAGGCTAACAGTGATAGTACCTCTAGGTAGGGGTGACTCGTGTAGGCTCCTGGAGCATATGATTACTACATTTGTGATGTGATTTATAATGAGAAAAATAAATAGCAAAAGCATATGATTATTTCTGTAATTTAACTTACATTTTCTAAAACTGGTAATAACTAGCGTCATTTGGATCTCATAAAAGAAACAGAGATGCTGTACTGAATCTAAAATCACAGCCCATGAAAACCTTTTATACACAATGTAAACAGACATGTTTAATATAAGCATCTGCCAATCTAATCTGATAATTTTGCTCATGTTGTATTTTTTGCCCATTTGGCATGTTTTTATGCAGCAATTTATATACAACTCTGTATCAGCATATATGGGGGTATACAGCCAGCTGTGTCCTATTATATAATTTACAAAAAAAAAAAAAAGAAAGAAAAAGTCTGACAACGAAAATTGCTTTCCAATGAAATACATAGGGAAAATTCTAAGATGAGTGAACCTGTTGACCTATTTTCCATTCGAGCCCACAAGAGCATCTCACATGCTTAGCCCCTTGGCTACAGGGTTGATTCCTCTTGAACAGACTGGCGTGTCTACTGCCAGGCAGAATTTGTACATTTGCTTCACACATGAGCCTACCATTTTTGAAGTCAACCCTTTGAAAGGACAGCAAAGAGCTCCGTGCTCTTTACTTTCCAAAAGAGAGTTGTATCTAGAATTTTTTTCCTCCCAATCTGAAAGTTGTGATTAGTAGTAAACAGAGTAAGCACTGGTGGTAAGTAACAATGTTCAATCAGAAGCTTCCACGAGATGAGCAGCTGCCAGTAGTTAACAGAGTTTCTGCTCACTGTTTTCCTAAGCACTGCTTATGTTACAGAGAAAAAAAAAATCAGGGAAATATAATTGTACGAAATGAGTATGGGTCGTAACCCTATCAGTTCTTCTCCTCCCATCCTCCACCTCCGATTAATTTTCCCAGATGTTTATTGCGTGAGTTTTTGTAGGTGACAATCCTTTGATAGAATGTTAAGTGAGTCCGGTACACTGGACAATAAACATCCCACACACACCTCTGAGAGTTCATTGCCTTAAATGCTGCACACACATCTGCAAGACTGTTTCTTCTATAACGTAGCTTCAAAAGGATTCATTTTTCTTTCAGAAGTTAATTCTTTTTTGTCTAATTTTCTTTATTCTTGTTCAAAGCTCAATGAATTAATGTCTTCATTTTATTTGTGGCCCAACTGAGTCTACTTAGAGCATGGAGTTTCATCCTTCTATAACTACTGTCTGTATCCAGAGAGCTGAGTTAAAAAAAAAATATTTTGAAAAAGCCTCAGTGTGTTTGTGACACATGATCTATCCACTTTGAATCATAGAGTTGGGTGTGAATGTTTTGGTTTAATGGATTTTTCCTTTCTGGTTCTTGCAGCAGTAATTTGTCCTAGAGAATTAATACAATGGCCTCCCTTTATAAGTTAACTTCCCACCTAGTTTAATCACAGTGAAACGATGTTGATCATGGTGACACAGTATTTTAGTTTATGGCTATAGACTCCATAGTATATTCATATGACATTCTTAAGATTAACTCGTTCAAGTGCCTGGTTTAGATAGCCTGGCTCCGTCTTTGAATTTGCAAGATTTTCAAAGAAGGAGGCCAGATCTTGGAGTATAATAACCTCATTGGCAGGTAGTCTTTGAGTTGTTCAGCTGTTCTTATGCTTGCTTCATTTGACATAAACGTCATTTCATCTTCTTACTGTTTTTTTGTTTGGTTTGGTTATTTGGTTTTGTTTTGTTTGAGGCAGTCTCACCCTGTCGCCCTGGATTTGAGTCTAGTGGCATCATCACAGCTCACAGCAACCTCTAACTCTTGGGCTCAAGTGATCCCCCTTCCTCAGTTTCCTGAGTAGCTGGGACTGCGGATGTCTACCACAATACCTCTAACCTTTTCTATTTTTAGTAGTGACAGTGTCTCACTTCTGCTCAGGCTGGTCGCAAACTTGTGAACTCAAGCAATCTGCCCGCCTCTGCCTCCTAGAGTGCTAATCAACTTCTTACTGTTAACACACACAAATGACCTCACAATTAACCACCATTTCTTTTAAAACCAGCAGGTGTTCATGGCGTTTGTCTTTAGGTCATAGGATAAGATATACATTGATCAGATTTTTGCAACGAACGTTTTTAGAACCTACTTTCCGAAAATGTAATTCCCTCATAGTAACACTTGCCAGAATATGACCACTAAAAAATAACAACCAATGTATTTATAATAAAAACAAAATAATAATGACTATTTGGGGCTACTCAATTTATTCCAGGAAATGTCTGTACTCAGTGCTCTGTATCATATTAATTTTCACTAAACCCCATAAGGTAGGTACTATTATTTTTCCCACATTCAAGTGATGAAACTGAGACACAGAGAAGTGAAGCAACTTTCAGAAAGTAATACGATTAGGCCAAACTTGCCCAGGACTGCTTGTACTCGCGTCTGACACAGTACAATTAGGTGTGCTGTAGCTGCTATTCCTATGTAAGCACAATCAGAGATTAATGTACTACGATTTTATGCAAAGTTTTTAAAACAATGGATTGGTTTAGAAGGAGCATCCTAAGAGAAAGTGGTGTTTGCTATTGCTAAAGACCAGAGAGGTAGTTAGTCTGTGACAAATATGATTACGAGTGATCTTTCATACCAGAACATGAGCTAGAAAACCAGAAGGCCCAACTCATGAAAACACAGCAAGACCTGAACCCAAGTCCCTGACAAAAACAGGGGAAAGGGATGCAGTGAAGAAACGGGATGAATAAGAGCCACCTGTTCACCTGCAGCTCATTATATGGCACTTATATCACGCAAGCATATGGAGGAAATGCCCACCAGTGCTGGGACAGTGGACAATCACCATGACAACCCCTCAAGTTACATTATGTGGTATAAAAAAGGGAGGAACCCCCAATTCTTGGAAATCTCTGCCCTTTTCCCAGAAAACTTTGACTATTCTACCCCTTACTTATCATATCATCAAGAGATAGCCATAGAGTTTGCCAGCAGTGTACAGCTGCCACTCTGTCTATGGACTAGACCACTTGCTGTTTGTTTAATAAATGTTGCTTTTGTTTCCAAATTAAGGCTTATGCTTGAATTATTTCCTGCATGAAGCCAAGATCCCCCTTGTCCTCAGGCCTGAGCCCAGCTTTGGGATCCACTTTTCTGGGTCAATTATATTATGCTACTGTCTAATTTACCCACAACACATGAGACCAATCATATGTGGTAGTTTCAGTGTTGGAAATTAAAATTTTGTGTCACTCTCTCTGTAGAAAAACAATTCCTCTGATTATCATGGAATACCTACTATGTATCAGGTATTGTTCTAAGCATTTTGGCTTCCTTTAAAAATTGGTACAGAGACAATGGTGAGAGCTTACCAATAGTCATAGATATAAACGAATCTTTTGAGAATTAAATCGGTATAATCCATACTAAACGGGTATGACAGATCAGTTTTTTACACATGTATGAATAGAACATTCAGGAGTATGTCTAAATCTGATACAAGTGAAAGGAGGAAGAATCTTGGGGATGCAAGACATGGATGTTTTTACAATTGAGTGGACAAAAATTCAATCAGTTCTATTTCATCCTATTGTGAGAAGAGTTATAATCAGGTAGAGGAGAGAATGGGTTTGTTTTTTCAAAGTGCTTAACAAGCAAGCAATAGGCAAACCCCACCAGGTTGCAAGCATTGACAGGTCCTGTTCAGGTACTATCTGAGGGAGGAGGTGGACAGTGACAGGCCTCCTTGAATTGAGATCTATATGACACAGAGCCCTGCTAAGAGATCAGTTCAGCAAGTTATCAGATTGAAAAGGCAATAAATTAAAAAATAAATAGTATCCCTTTTTCTCATCCTATATTGAATTAATTTAATAAGCAAACACAATAAATTGGTTTTATATATGGTTCTCTTTTAAGAGAATATGTGTTTGTTAGCCTTGTGTTCTTTATAGTATTGTTCCTGTTGTAAGTTAGTGCACTGGCATATTCAAATATCTATGCACTATGGCTGGAAAGGCTTTTAGTTTAAGCAAATAATGTGAGTCATCAGGAAGTCAAAGAAAACACATTTTGAGCCATCAGGAAGGCCAGCTAGATTAGTTACTAGTGCTAATGTTACTTAGTGAGGCATATTGCTTTGACCTCACCTCAGTAAGACTCCTCTGCACATCTGAGTGTCCTTAACAATAGCATTTTCCAGTTATTTCTGTTGAGGACTCATTGGTTTCATTTATACAGATAAGAAAACTGAGGCTCAGAGAGATAATATAAATTCCTCCAGGTAACTCAACTAATAAGTAAAGGGCCGAACACTAAACTCAGAACTACTTGGCTGAAAATTCCGCCTTTCCTGAAAGACCTACAGAGTTACACAAGCATCATTGACATGGAAGCCACAGTGTCGCCTTCAAAAGGATGAGAATCTCAGAATAGAAAAATAGCAATCAAATCAGAAAATTTAACTCCTAGATGGAGCTTTTATTATTATTATTATTGTTTTCGTCGGATTTCATGAGAATACAAGAATCTCAAAGCTACGCCCATGACACCATGACAGACACTCCTAGTGTCTGTCACTTTCCCCACAAACAGGCATAGGATATTTGACACTGTTGTCTTTAGCAAGTGTGAGCTGATGGCCCTCTCTCACATCCAGTGCTCCTGATTAAACCTCAACTAGGCAAGAAGCAACAAATTGGCGGAAGACTCATATGAAAAAATACAGTTCAAAGAAGAGATTATTCATTATGCTAAATCACATTTGTCTTTTGAGAAGAGAGAGGAGGGAGTATTCATATCAGAATCCAAATAACTCTACCTTCACATAAAGACTATTTTTCATATTTTCAAGCCAAATTGCACTGTCAGAGAATCACTTTAAATTTCATAAACATTATTATGACCCAGGAACATTAAGAACTACTTATAGTAGAGTTTGCCTGAGGCACAATTGTGAAGTAAGTGAAATTTGTCTTCCAGGTCCTTAGTGTTCTTTCCCTATATTCTCCGTCCCATCTGGAACTGCCTGCTATTGTCTCCCCCCCCCCCATTTTTGGAAGCGTTATCAGTCATTTACCCTTTAGCATGAAAATATTATGATTAGCATGATTAGTTTGTTTCCTCAAATTGGCTAGGTTCCTGTAAAGAATCATTGCTAGGTGTAAAATAAAAAAGGCTTTGTTAAAAAATGTTAAGACATCAGGAAGAAGACGGAAGGGCTCTTGAACAAATCATTAAGGGAACTTTAGTGTATTTTCTGAAATGACAGCACAGAGGCCATCTTCATCAGAAATGGGGATAAATAATTGGAGAACACTATAACTATACCTTCTCTATAACATTATAACATTATAACCTTCTCTTATCTTTCTTTAATGAAAGATAAAGGCAGGGCTGATCAATTATTTTCTTTTAAGAACCTCCGTTTTAGGTTGACCAGAAGAACACTATGCTTACCATTTCCTCTTTCTATTTTTCATATTTTCCCCTTCCTTTTTGGCTGGACACATAGGGCCCTTTATTTCCACCTTACAAATCACTGCCCTGTGCTTCACTTTTGTTTTTCACTATTATTGGTCCATCTTCCTCACAAAGCAAAGTTTCCATGTCTCAGTGACCTCTTCCCAATAAATGACTATATTAGAAAATAATCTGATAAATTTTTACTAAGCAGAATGTGTGGGACTAAAAATTGCTTAAAGTTTTAGATGTCCAAATTCTTAAATGTATTTACTTTTAAAAATAATTGTTAACCGGATGAATGTGGCCCTACTTAATTATAAACTTTTAAATCACAGGAGAAGGGCAGATGTTAATTAACAGGCCTGGGGGCAGGTAAACTTTCCAATTTTACATTAGCAGCAAAAACAGCGATAGCGGTCAGAACAACAGGAAAGCAGCACAGACAAACCATTGAACAGGGTGGGCGATTTTCTATTTTGAGCACGTGTAAGATTGAACCCACCTGGATGGTACTGTGAGCGAATGCTATGAATTACACTCTGTTTGGGCACACAGAGTTTTACACAAGAGGGAAAGTCTTGTATGAATAGTTTTGAATCATCTATTCATTAAGACTGTTAGAGGCTGCATAGGTGATTATGCATATGAAATATATTAAATAGTAGTAGAGTAATTGGACTCACTGGCGTCCTCACCCAACTCTTACGATTGCTGCTTTAGGATTATTTTGATCAAATTTTAAGTCTCATTGCTAAAGCCTTTCTGGAACAATCCCTAGAATTCTACCTCTCTTCGAATAGAAATATTGTTTCTCTCTACCATAACCCGGCAATATCTGGAGTTTTTGATCTCTAATACTGAAAGGAAGTTCGGATTAAAATCTTTAAGCAGTTACAGAAAATAAAGTGAATCCTCTTCCTGTGTAGGCCCAACAAAAGTGGCTGCGTGCATGCAGACACAATTCTCTCTCTTAGTCCGGCAGTTCAGATCCCAGGACCATTTCTCTTTGATCTTCCTCCTGGTCTTGCTATCACTTTGAAACAGCATGGCACACACTCTAGGTACCAGCTTATTAAATACAGGTTATTGTTAAAAGAAAATTCCAACTGAGACTGAGCTGATTCATGTGCAGTCTCCCTTGTTTACTAAGAATTTTTTGACTGGAAAATATTGAAAGGAAGCTTGCTTTTCATTTTTTTAAAGAAGTTTTAACTCTCCTTTGTATAGAAAAAGAACCCCTTTGAAGTAATGTTTCGCCGATCACTTCCCAAATTTGTTTAATCCCAATGCCTCTGTATTTGCAAATACCTTTACAGAGGTGACGTGGTTAAGTTATAATCTACTGTCCTGCTAACTAATATTGTCACTTTTTGGCTCGCAAATGGAGGTTGAATAACTTAGATATTATTAGAAAATGTTGAGAGATGTGAAAATATTAGTACTACTTACCAGTATTGGTCAAATTTTGCAGCTTATATGCTTTTGTGAATGTGAAATATGGAAAAATCACTTATAATTATAAAATTAGCACACTTTAAAAATCATATACCCTATGTACATAGAGACGTGTGTTTATACACACATATGTGGCAGTTTAGACATTAAGTTGTGGAGTCAAACAGACCCGAGTTTCATGCCTTTTATTCACTGCTGGCCTTGGGAAGGTTTTTCAACCAGTCTGGCCATACATTTTCTCACCCTAAACATTGGATTGATAAAACTCATCTTGAAAAACCACTGTGAGAGTAAGAAATATTGAATCATGACAACTGTGGTCCCTGACAAGGAACATCTTCTACTAAATAGTGGCTGCTGCTGTAGCTGCTACTTCGGAGATTGTTACCCAGCCTTAAGCAAATAAATCTCCTAGCTGCTCACTCAAGCTGTGTCTGTGAGAAGGAGCTCTATGGGGAACCACACCTGCAATTCAGAATATTTGCCCCCGAGACTTTTGACTCTGGGGTCCATATTTCATAGCCTGATGATGGTCCTTAGCACCTTAATGACAAAAGGCTTGTGTATCTTAAGAGATCTCCTGAGCCCCTGTTTTAGCTAATCTGGAGAAGGCTGACTGTCTTTTAGACATCCCCCCAAATTAATTTTCATTATGACACATACAAAGTTAATTTTCATTATCCTTATTTTAAATCCTTGTTTAAAAGCAAAGGATCTCAAGCACAGTGGAGATATCTTGTGATAATATATCTAGGTGTTCTGCTGAAGAAGTTAACCAGGGGTAAATAAATAATTGTACTAGTGTAACTAATTATAATTCTCTCATCAAATGCCTTCAGGAAAAATAAATTCTTACAAACTTCTAAACTAGAAAAAAATAACTCTAGAGAAACATACAGTTACATAATTGCTATTCTTTCACACTCAACAAATACATGGTTTAGCCATCCTTATCATTGTATTGGGATTGTAAATCATCTAATATCATGCTCCGACTCCACCCTATCCATTGATTAAAAAGCCCTTGGGCCACATCAACCAATCTCTATCCCTAATCAAGCATTTATTAAACCCTTTCTGTCTGCATCCCATTATGGCAAGTGTGGTAGATGCACCTGCATGTCTTATGTGGCTAAGAGAGTTCTGGTAAAGGCTTGTGGATTCTCAGATTACACGGCAGGCCTGGACTCTCATTCTTCACGTGTCATTCTTTAAATGCCAAAACTTCCATCATTTCTTGGGCGTATCTCTTCCCTTTTCTCATCTGTGCAGAAAAGAGACTGAAACACATGTTGCCTCTGGTCACTGCAGCTGTCAGATTCGATGATCCTCCTTCCCTTTCCCTAGGTGGTGGGTGGGGTTTCCTGAGTCATTAAGGAAACACACGCCTTGCTCCAGTCCTAAGGAACTATATCCATATTTGTCCATCCTATGGGATTTCGTTAGTACTAACCCCTTCTCTGGAGCACAACCCCTGCTCTTTACCAGAATAATCCGCAGTCAGCCTTCAGGTTCTAATTTAAACGCCATTTGTGTCCGCAGAGGCCTTCCGCTCTCCCCAATCCTATCCCTTCTCGGGGGAGTTAACCTCTTCTTTTCTGTTCCTATGTAGCATCTTAAATCCCATTTCTCACAACATTCACAGCGCAATGCCATTTTACCATTTGTCTGATTGAATTCTTTCCCAGACAGCTGGCTTTGTGCCGTACTTGCACATTATAGTATACTCAGGCTCAAAGTTGAGGTTCAAAGATTATTTCTTGAATGAATTAGGAGTTGGTGCCTTAAATCCTGAAATGGCTTCCACTGATAGTGGAAATTGCATTACTCTTTCCCAGTCTCCCTGCAGGACAGAGAAGCTCATCTTCTAGTTGCAGGCAAGAAAGAGTGTTCAGAAGTACTGCGCACCAGGAATTAGGCTGGGCAGGAGACACCCTCTCCCAAGACAATGTCCCCTTCCCAGGGACAGCTGAGATACAATTAATTCCTGGATGATGTGGGGGTAATGAAGTTTCAGCCCTCATTAACGAAATGTGAGACAACCTACAGAGACATCCCAGCATCAGAGCCAGCCATGGAAAAGGTTGAGCAAGACATCTGTGGTGACTGTATCACAGTTCCATTCCTCCCTGCTTCCAAGGGTATTTTCCTCACTCCCACTTAAATGCTGTTCTTTAAAGCACTCAGTAATTAACCTCTTGCCTGAAAAACTCAGTTTCAGGGTCTGCTTTCCCTGGAATTCAACGTTTGGCATTGTAGGTCCTAGAATGACGTCTACATCCTTTAATAGGCCTCCATAATAAAACTGACCAGGCTCTTTCCTCCTTGTCTAATCAGTTCACAACACCTGGCCACTTGGCTCCAATCAT
This sequence comes from Galago senegalensis, assembly GCA_963575145.1. Taxonomy (NCBI): domain Eukaryota; kingdom Metazoa; phylum Chordata; class Mammalia; order Primates; family Galagidae; genus Galago; species Galago senegalensis. Next base: position 27,068 of record CAUYTI010122446.1, on the reverse strand, counting down.
ATTATCTGTTCTTTATATTCTTGAAACATGTTTTTTTTCCCTCTCTGGGCCTGTGACTTCTAGCCCTTATTTCTAGATGCTCTTTCTCGGCATAGCTCATGAATTGACTAGATTTGTTCAATGTCCTTCAGGTCTCAGCAACTCTATGAGTGTCTTTTTGGTCTTCCATAAAAAAAACTTTGCTTGAGGTCCTATTTACTCTGGCATCCTGCTCACAAGCCTAGTTATTCTCATGATAACATTTTTCATAAAGAGAGATTTTCCTACCACCTGATGTATTAACCCCATTAGAAACTAAACATCTGAAGTCAGACAGGCTAATAAAAGTAAAAACAATAACACACTTACATAGAACTTATTAACCTGGCACAATTGAAGGCTTTTATATATTGAATCCTCATAACAATCCTGTAAGTATTATTATTTCCTCACCTTTACAGATGAGAAAACCTCGCAAAAGAGATTTTCCTAGCAAGAAATGAAGCAGAGCTCCACACTCAGTCTAATTACCACATCTCTGCTGTTAGCCTTAGTTGCAGGTACTACCTAACCACATTTTAATAATGTAAGGAAAATAAATGAAAGAATGAAGGGGATAGCATAGAGACAATTTTTAAGTAATTATTCTATAAAGGATATTAGAGTCAGACATCACGTTTCAGATGTAATGTTTAATATATGTTCCTTTAAAGAAGAAACAAATATTTATGAATTCTGTCTGATCTTCTATGTTCAATCAGTTCTGCTGTTGCTACAGAAAGGGGCATAATAAACACTGGAGCCAAGTTCAGTATGTTGCCTGTTACGTACCTTTGATGCTTCTGTCCCTAACTTAATGAGCAGACAGTCCCCATACGATGAGATACTTGAAAATGTTATAATCTATTATATTAAGACCAAAATTCAGCATTGGCCTAAATTTGAGGGTGTATGTCCTTACTTTAGATCATTATAGACAATACTGGAGCATATCTAACTTTATATAACATTAAAGCCTACGAGTAGGAATACTGCTCTGTTAAAATTTTTCACTTTCCAAATTTACTTGGATGTTTGTCTACTAAATGCCAACTTTCTGACAGTAAAGGAAACATGGGGTCACTTATCTGAATGTTTTGCCTACATGACATCAAACATTTTGTTATTTATAAATTGAAAGGCTTAGAATTTTTGACTTTGTATCCAGTGTATTTGGCAGAGATAGTTGGTCAAGGAAATCCTGCTCCTTATATACATAGCACATTCTTATGCCCCTAGATTTTTGTGCAGTTATGTTTGAAATCACAAGGTATTTTAGCATATCTAATCTGGATGTGATTTACTATTATAATTAATTGAGGGGCACAATTAGAAGTTATTTGATAGGTCAACTGCTGATGAGCTATTCAAAGTGTGATGATAACCTTTGACATACCAATTTTGGAAGCCACTGGCAGGAAAAAGAAATATAAAAGAGATTAATTCTTCAGATGAATTTCTATTACTTTTCTTCTACTTTTATTCCCCAAACTATATGTGCCAGTTACATAATAATCTCTTCATAAATATCAATAAATACTTATACATGTATTTCCATCATTCAAACAGTGTTACAGTTTTAAAAAATGATCTTCCCCATAGGGGCAATACATCTGGAAGAACAAATATATTTTCAGTGAGAATACAGAGAGTCAGTTACAGAAATTTTCCTAAACAACAATTATGATATAACTAATTTAGTCACAATATCATGTGGAGTGTATCGGTAAGTAATTTTTTCATTTTTCTCTTTGAGCTATTATCATATACAAAGAGCACTGGAGCTACTTTAAATTTATTTCAAGAGAATACTCTCTGGAGTAAACACAAGTTAATTTTTGAGTGCCTAAGTGAGGCAGCCAATGACAGCTGAAATAAACTATCTTTACAAAACTTTCAAAAAAAATAAAAAACTTTTTTAAAGATGTACCTCAAGCTTTCAGGAACTATCCTTTATCTGGTAATCAATGTCATTGCTCCAATCTGAGACAGATCTTGTAAATACTTAGACCTCATATTTTCCAAAAAAAAAAAAAAAAAGATGAATTATTTAACTTATAACCACCAGTCTGATCATGACATTAATTTAAGATTTTCCTTCCTATCTAATTAAGATAACTATTAGATAATTTTGAATAACAATACCTTTTAAAACTTTGACAATTTAAGAGTTTGAGGCTCGGCACCTGTAGCTCAGCAGTGAGGGCTCCAGCCAAATACACTGGAGCTGGTGGGTTCACATCCAGCCCAGGAAAATAGCTGGGTGTTGTGGTGGGGCACCTGCGATCCCACCTACTTGGGAGGCTGAGGCTAGAGAATCGCTTAAGCCCAAGAGTTTGAGGTTGCTGTGAGCTGTGATGCCACACCACTCTACCAATGGCAACACAGTGAGATTGTCTTGAAAAAAAAAATAAAAAGGAGTTTGAGAAATATTTGACTATCTTGACATATTATATTTAACTCAGCATTAACCAGAGTATTTTAAAGAAAAGGTTATTGTAATTCTTGAAAACATCTTTTTCTAAAATACGTTAAAAATTTTAAACAAACAATTGAACTATTCTACTTCTGAATATGACTTACATGAATGGAAATTCTACAAGTAAGGATGCCAATTTTTGTGACAGCTTAAGCTGAGTTTCAAACAAAAAATGTGATAAACAGATACTGTAATTATTCAGTGTTTCTTCTACTTAAGGGCTTCAAAGAGATTGACGCAATTGCTAATTCATCATCAGAGTTTCCTATTATTCATTTATTCAGAAGTACATAGACCAAGGTATTGATATCAGTTTGAGAAATAAAATGAGTATACTATTATATATATTATATGCACCATGTCTGAGAACAAAAGCATGGGCTATCTTTAATCATTCGTTTTCTTTTTTATAAGTTGAACTCTGATTCGTTGGAAAATAAGAAGTTTCTTTGGGACTTCCACATCATGTATTTAAAAATTCACTAGAGAAATTAATAATATATGCATATTTCAATTTAAGTCTTTTGAAGTGAAAAAACTATGAGCAAGTCTGAGTAAACAACATACAGGAAATGGAATTCATTAGCTATCATCATTAATAATATTAAATATGTTAATTAGGAAAATTATGGCTAACGTAGTTTAAAAGTAATAACTTCACATTGAAAATTTTGAATCATTCACTTATCTTCCCAAATCACCTGAAGTCTGAGAATGTTTCCTTATTTTTCTTGTTTTTATTTTATAAAAAATATTCTTCTAATAAAATAAGCATAGTACTTATGGTGACAAATAGCCATTTCATCAGTATATATGCTATATTTTATCTAAGTTGAATAATCATTTTAAGAGAAATTGGACACTTTGACTAAGAATTTTAAACAAGTTTCCATAAGTCAGTGGAAGAAAAAAGATAACTCAATGGTATAGTCTGGCACAGTAAATCCCAAGTAATGATCATTAACCTTAGAACATATCTCACCGTGGTACAGGAATTATATTTCTAAGAAATGTCTATACCACAGGTTTCTTGTCATTCATATAGCTGAGGGAAAGAACAACCTTATTAGATATTTATAAGTCATCTCAAAGGGTTTGACAGGGTGTTTAAATCAAATTTTAAACAGAAGCCATTTTAAATGATCTCTTTTAACACAATAGTATCCAGCAGACTTCCTCCCTATCTTAATTAATTCTATGACTATTTCAAAAATTAAAGATATCACTCATGTTCTCCTTCTTAACACTGTCTCGTGTAGAAATTAACCTTTTTTGTAGTAGACATTTTAAAGTGTACTCCCAGACAAAGCCTCCTTTCTCAGTGAGAATTACAACCCCACATATAAGGGAAGCCAACTTTACTACATGACCCTGCTCCCTAAAGATACTCAACTGGACTAGGGAAGATACTTGACCCAGGATAGAACATTCACATTTTCTCTTTCAGAGTTGGAGCTGGACTTGAAGAAGCCAGTCAAATTCTGCTGTACCATGTAGAGAGCAGAGAACAGATCAAGCATACATGCAAGAACATGCAAATTAAAGGAGTCTGAGAGTCATGGCACTCGAATGCTTTCTAGACCTCCATCTCTGTCTCTGCTAAGGTAGGAGTGTCTTTCCCTCCCTCCAATTCCATGAGCTAGCTTCGTATCAATAACAAATTCCTCACCTATGTGTAAGCATGTGCCAGTTCGTCCCTGTGACTTAGATCCTAAAAAACATTGATGTAAGGTCCATATTCTTGCATTCTGTGCCCTATCCACCTTTTTATATGTATAAAAATACCTAAATGTACGGAACTAATGTTTTAATGATGAAAACATTAAAATTATCTTTGATATGTCACCAAAAAATTCGAGATGTATTGTCCTCCATCATATATTTCTTTTATAATGACACATAAAAATCTGAAAGTGCTTTTTTAACTTGGCATTTCTTGAAACATTTTTCACTGTAGTTCGTCCTCATGTCCTTCTTCCTTGGGCTTGTTAATGTTAGGTTGGGTGGAGGGTAAACAGGTGCCAAGGAAGTGGCTAAGGGCAGAGAGCAGGAACCAAATTGTAGCTAGGAACCAAACTGCAGCTAGGAACTATTTCCTGGTGGGAACATACATGGTAAAAAGTTCCTCCTAAACTATAACTGACCTAGATCTCCTTACAATCTAATTAGCATATCATGGGCAAGGTTTCATGAAGGATTCTGGGAAAAACACATGCTAGACAGATAAACTGTTATACAACCAGCCTGTTAAGTAACCTATGATGTAATCTATGATGTAACCTGGACCTCTCAAATACCCAAAGGGCAGGAAATAACAACCAATCTTGCCAGGAGAAAGTGGGACAAACCAGTGAGCTTATAAAAGGCAACATGTGCCCCGCTTCCTAGAGTCTGTCCCGTTCCTCTCTCTCTGGAATGTATTTTCACTTTGTGTAACTTCTTCCTTTACTCTGACTCCCTCTTTATGTGATACACTATTTATATAAAATTGCTTGGTGTCTGTGATCGCTCCATCATTGGTTCGACTTAGTATCAGTACTATTCTTGACACTGGGAGCCAGAGGAGAGGGAACATGCAGACAGACTTATCACCAGCATCTGTCCCTCCAAAGTTAATGAGTATATCACTTGTACAGTATATCTATTTTTATCCTGTGCCATTGCCCATGTCCCCACAACTAACTTAAAAGCTCAAGCTCTCATAAAGTAACATGAGTGTCACCACTAACCAAGCCACTAAGTAGAAACTATTAAGAAATATCTATGCTCTTGAACCTAGTAATATTGGACTGTGAGTTGTCAAGTGTCTCCTTGTTAACACTTCACTAATAATAACTCAAAAAAGAGGAAAAAAAAAAGAAAGGAAGGGAAGGGCAGGGAAGGGAAGGGAAGGGAGAAAAACAAAGAAAAACCAAATAACCCAGCTTTTGAATTAAGTACTTGGATATGTCCTTTCACTTTTCAGTTTGAAGAAGAGGAGGTCTATTAACAGAGAAACAAATTCTGAAAGATCATCTTCTGCAAATGCATTGAAAACTGATCTAGTCATAAAGTAAAACTTTTCTATTTCTAATATGAGGGGGGAGAGAGGAAGGAGAAGAAGGAATGAGAAGGGGAGGGTAAAGAGAAGTGTGTTGACTCTTAATTTTTACTTGCTTCAACATATTTTAATGTGGTTTTACATACTCGACTACTTTATTTACTGTAATTACTTCCAGATATTTATCATTAGAAAAAAAAATTCAGAGCCCTTTGGTAAAAGCTGAAGTAAGATAATTTTTTTACTATAATCATGAGAGGCATTAGTATCACAAATTGTGTTCTACTTAGTGAATTGTACAGTTAACAGTGAACAGTTATAGATTGCCACAGAGTACCTAGAGTCAGTTAACCACAAACAATTCTAGAGTTTCTAGTGTTTTAGCAACACCGGACTAGGTGCTGTGATATTTTTAAAAATAATTATTAACTAAAACTTCCCTTTAAAAGCTTTAGGAAAAATGGAACAGGCACAGGTCGGCTATGATTATAAATAGTTTATTAACATCTTTTTAAAAAATACCATCTTAATCCTACCAAAAAGTCAACCAAAAGCTCAGAGCAAATCTACAGACATGTGGAGAGATGCCTACGTGCACAAACTAGTTGAGCACAACAGAGAGCTGCCCGTTACTGCTTTGTTGAGACAAGACAGAGTTGACTCATGTGTGTTCATATCATCTCCGCTCCTGGGTGTCAGCTGGTGACAAGCTTGCCTGGGTGGCAAGGTTTGAGCACTGCCTGCAGCTCTGGGCTCAGTGAGAGGTGCTTCCTCTCTTCAGTTGGTCTCTGGCAGCTATTCAAATGCAAGTTAAATATGTTAGGATTGGCTTTGCAAAACATCTCTAAGCAAGAACTCCCACTGAATAATAAAATGGAATTGCTGCTCTTAGAAAACCTCAAGAATTAGGTTTCATTTCTGACACCTCTGATAACAATGGAAAAAAAAATCTGTCTTCATATAAACTACTTCACATATATTATTTAAATTTCCTGCAACTCCAAGGAGCTGAAGGGGGAAAGAAAGAAACACATGAAAAATCTAAAGCATGGAAATACTCAATGGTTCTCTAAAGCTCTCTTGATAATAAAGCAACAATTTCTAATGTAACTACTGCCCCGCCACAAATACTGCTACTTCCATGTACCTGACTACGTAAGAACTATGCAAAACACTTCACCTGTGTAAATATTCTTCCCTGGAGAGGCTCTGCTATTGGTGAGAAAAATGAGGCTCCTGATAAAGAGTTAAGAGAGATTCCCAAGAATACACAGCAACATGGTGGGGAAAAGGACTGCCTAACCCCAGGGCTAACAGATACAGGGTTCCCTTGTTCACAGCTAGAGAGAGACCCTCTCTTTTTCTGCATCTCAGCAGGCTCACATGCAGAATCCCCATCTCTAGGAACAAACAGGCCCTTGGCAGTATCTAACCCCCTAGATGGAAGGCTCAAACAGGCTGCCCACTTGGTCTCCCATTTGGCATGCCAAGACTCTTTGACCTTCTTCCCCCTTATCCATGTATCCATCAATAAAAATCTGTCCCTGCACTTACTCAGTGGTACGTGGAGTGGAGTTATTCTTCAAATCTCTGAGATCAAAGGCCTGGCAGAAGGAGATTCCAGCTACATAACGACATCACCATCCTTCAATAACTTGCAGAAGGTTTTTCATTACATAGTGGAGTCATTCATTATGGTAATGTGCTTCTAAATATTTATGTGCTACATACAAAATTCTTTCACATGTATTTGTCTTACCCAGTTGGGGTAAAATTGGTCAGCACCTCTCTGAGAGCCTATTTCCAATGTTTAACACATACCCTACTTGACTGTTCTTCAGACCAGTCACTGTGACTGGAGACAGCCCTAGAGACACAGTCCTACAGGGACATTTCTTTGTTGATTTATTGTTTGTTTCTCCCACTAGAATGTCGGGTCCATCAGAACAGGGACTCTGTGCGAGGCATTGTTCTAGCCTCCGAGAATGGAAGAGAGTAAACATTTGGTAAGTGCATGTAGAATGATTGGATCATTGATAATTTAGATTGCAAAATCTCAGGTCCATCTCCATTTACATTAAATAACATTTATTATAATCTTAGATGGTCTCATTAGCTTATTTTTCAGTATATTTTTCCTTTTGATCCCCTTAACCAAATACTATAAACACCACAATATGACACAGTAAACAAGGAGTGACTAGAAATCACAATACTAATGTCAAGGACAAATGAACTATGGAAACAAACGTTTAAGAAGCAAAACTACATGGTAGAAAAGAAAATCAGGCTTTGAAGCCTCAGAAAATGAAGTACAAAACTCTGGTTCTGGGACATGTGTGACTACAGGGGAATTTGATTCTCTTATCTATAAGAACAGGGAGTAATGAAGATTACATACAGGGCTTACTATGACATGAGAGGTGAGCGCCTCTTTGCCTCTAAAATGCCGCAAAAGAGCAAACTGCTCTATTACAAACAATTGCAAATGTCTCTACCAAATCATCCTGGCAACAAAATCAAAAAGAAGAAGAAAAAAAGATGTCGTAGGCCCACCCAGATCTGGAAGTCAACTGAGAAAACATCAGACAGAACACGGCATCCCGGGTGATCCCTAAGCACAAGGGCAAAGCCAAGACACGAAAGAGTCGGCCTGAAAAGCAGCTCCGAAAAGAAAGTGGACCACGTGGCTGGAGAACTTAGAACTGCCTGGGGGGGGCAGACTTCAGAAGCAGCTTAGTGGGATAGGGACACAGTGAATAGAACTAAATTCAGACCAAAAAGCTAGAGCTTTTCATTTCAAAGAGAAGGACAGAAGGTACGGGCGGGCTTCTGTTTCAGAAAAGCTCCACGGAGCTTCAGAATCTTTGGGAATTCCCCAGGGTGGTAAAGTTCAATGAAAGAAAATTGGCTCAGAGTACTCGGCACTAAGTGAACATCTCAAGATTAGTTAGTCAGTACACTTTGCTTCCTCCTTAGCTCTCGTGGACCTGGCAGGGTGAAAGAATCAGAAACTAACCTAAATAGTTATTAAGCAGACAGAAAAGCTTGTGAGTGAATACAATGGGAAATACTTATGATGAGAAGATTATAAGCAGAACCTGAAAGAATCTCCTCCTTTTTTTTTCCCCCTTTGGACAAGGTTATGAGGTGATTAGCACATGGGGGATGGAAATAAAAATGAAGGAAGTTATTATCTTGTTGGCTTTGTTTCCAAGAATCTTAACATTTTATGTCCTATTAGGCTTATGTGATTTCTGAAGGAAAAAAAAAAAAAAAAAAACCATAAGGGGAAGCTTTGTGATTATCCGGGGGATTTAGATATGTACAGAAACCAGCTTGGATAATGCCCTTCAATATCATTAGCCATTTCTTTAGGTTCATTTATTCTGGTAGCACTAGTAATAAAAGGTAACACTTATACAGAAACAACAACATTTCAGTGTCTTTCCTAAATCAAAACCATTCATCCTCAAGCAAGCCTGTGAGGTAAGAAATGTTACACACATCCTACAGATGAAGAAACTTAGGTGCAGAAGCGTTGGTATAACTCCTGGAACTTATGAGGCTTGTAACTAGAAGAGACAAAGTGAAAGCACACAGAACTGGACTGCAACCTGAGTGCCGATCCTGTGCTCTTAACTGTAGATACACCATAGGGCCTCTTATATCTAACTTGATTAGTTAAGTAGAAAGTAATAGAGGGGAAAAGTCTTACCTGCCAATGAGAAAGCGAAATCTTAAAATGTGAATATACATACTATTCTTTCTCTGGATACCATAATTTTGCCCCCCCCCAAATGAGTATTTTTCCCCATTGTTGAAATTTTTACCAATAGGACCAAATATTTACAACACTTGTGGTCACTTAATTTAGCACAACTATTCTTTTGATGTGTGATGAAGATTTAACCAATGTATAAATGGTTGAACGGGTCCAAGGAGATTAGATATGGGGACAGGGAACTAGATCAAAGAGTACAACCTTTGGAAATGGGGTTTGATTGTATTAAGAAAATATCAGAGAGGCAGAGCCGAGATGTAATCAAATGAAGGAGAGGGAGAGACCAGACAGGAGAGAGCACAGAGATGACAGCACGGGCTCTGCAGGCAGGGCTGGACTGAAATCTCATGTCATCTTGGATGTCACCGATCTTTATTAAGCTTCTAGTTTTTTTATCTTTAAACGACGAATAATAATGATAGGTATCTTTTAGGTAGTTGTGAAAACTAAGATACAACTCGATCAATTGTAACTGTTATTAATGTTATTCACATTTGAAATGATATAGGAAATACTAAAAAATTACACTTGACCTTTTAACAGAAGTTGAAGACCACTCAAGGAGCTGGTATGAGTCCCCAAATCAAGAACAAGCACTGTTAATTCTATGCTTTAAATCTCATTGAGGACAAAATGAATTCATTCTCTTAATCCACTTGCCAAATTTATTAGAATTTATTATGAAGGAGTAGTATAAGAATAACCAGGAGATTATGCATCTTTATGTACCCATTAGTCAAACTAGGTTTTTATTTTTTTGAGGGAGCAGATGACTATCCATTTAGAAAATAATAGTCATGTAAATACAAATAATCCATTTAAAATTTCATTTCACAATAACTTCATTTTTCTTTTCTTTTTTTTTTTAGTTTTTGGCTAGGCCAGGTTTGAATCCACCACCTCCAGTATATGGGGCTGGTGCCCTACACCTTGAGCCACAGGCTCTGCCCTACCTTCATTTTTCTATGTAAAATTTTAATACATAGAATTGATAGCAGGAATCTTATAAAGTTTATTTACAAGTAATTTAAAATAATAAACTATTAGCTTTCAAAATAAAAGTTCTAAAACTAAGTGTATTAAGGAAATCATATGAAAATCTACAAATAACAAAAAGTAGGGAAACATTAGAAAATACCAGGCATTTAAACTTTACATAAATACATGTCACTTTTCCAAGTTTTCTTAAAAATTATTTTATTATCAGGCAGTGCCTGTGGCTCAAAGGAGTAGGGTGCCAGCCCCATATGCCGGAGGTGGGGGGTTCAAACCCAGCCCCGGCCAAAAACTGCAAAAAAAAAAAAAAGAAAAATTATTTCGTTATCCAATTTTCTATTGTAGCTCATGAATTTAACAAAATATAATCACTGACTAAGAGACTTCAGTAAAGTATTGTCTATGATTGGGGTAAAAAAAAATGACTGATTAGCGAATTTTCTTGGCTGTGCTTTGTATGTGGTTCTTCTATGCAAATATTTAATGAAATATGAATACTATCCTTTAACTATTATCCATAACCAGGTATAGCCTTTCTATTTTTTCCTTTAACAATAAGAATCCAAAAGTAAAAGTTAACTAGGAAAGAAAGTGGAACCACCAGGGGATTTCACCTTTGAGTTAACAGCATTTTACTTCTCTTGGTCCAACCCCCCCCACCCCCAAATGCATTTCCAAACCGATGGGAAACACGTACATTAACACACACACGCCTGTGCACAGAAACACTCAAAACACGACCTTACCCCAACAATGCCATGGTTCTAATTAAAAGCTACATTTTGTTAAGCAAATTAGGAGTTACAATAAAGTGGAGGGAGCATGTGAAATGAATAATTAACGTTGTATAGACTTCAGCATCATAATTAAGATTAAATGCCGCGTATATTCAAACTAGATTAGCACAGCCATTGAAAGCAGCAATGTGCTCAGTGGGAGAGTATGCTTTTGCTAAATAATGCTTTATGAAGAATATTCTAAAAACATTAAGCATAAGGTTGTCATATATAAGATGATTAAAGTTTTATACAAAAGAAGCTGTAATTCCGGTAAATGAAGTAATTTCATTTTCCTGCTGTTTTCACCTTTAGGAGTGTACTGTAAATGGAAAGGAGCTCCGTGTGATATCGTATTAAATAGAGTATGAATCCCCTTGTTTGAAGTTAATGAACCTTCACTACATAAATTTAGGGTAACAGACAGTTCCATGCACTTAACCTCACCGATTTCTTGTACATCTATCGGAAATGTTTATTTTATTTAACTTTTTATTTAGTGCATCCCTCAATCTTGGTAGGAGTTTATTGGTTGGCATTACCTAAAATAAACATGCATGTAACTTATCTTGATGTAAGTTCTTTCTTGGGTTTCACCGTAATTTGTGAAAATTCTTAGGGTTGGCAATAGATATTCATACGTTTTCATAGCGTGTGCATTTCGTTCATGCTGACAGATAGCAACTTTTATGCTGAGATTTGACTTGTTTCGGAGCATTTACTATGCTCTGCTTTTCTCAAACATTAACAAATTAGACTTTCAAAGAGAAGCCAACACAAAATCTGATTTTTACACGAGTTAATTATATTGGCTACAATTCTGTCCAGACTAACCTCTCCACTTTTTGGTGATTGCCCTGAATCTTTTAAAAACGAAACAAAACGAAAATCAAGAAAACAATTTATTTTAAATCTTATTCCAAGTATGATAACATTTGTTTATAAAACTAAAAGAACAGTGAGATGAAAAGCATCTAAAATTTTTAAAATATACATAATTTCATGTACATAACTTTATTTGGGGATCAGAAAATCTATACTCTAAATCAGCAAAATTATTAGCTGAAAAGTGGTCAACTACTATGCAACCAACAAATGAACGGGTCAATAGGGCACTTAGCACAGATTTGTATGTGTAAAATTTTAAGCATCTCATTGTTTTCAGATTTAATCACTTTGTTTTGAAAAAAACAAGCAAACAAAGAGACAAAAAAAAATAAACCCTTTCCTTAAATTAATATAAAAATTAAACATATACTATTGGGATATATTCATTCAGAAGAGTAAAATGATCTGGGTTTGCTTTTCTTGGTGGAGTGGTTAGCATGCATTTTTTCTCCCTAAAAGTTATTTAACAAAGCCACTTCAATATAAAATATCTCAAACAGCTTTTAGAAAAAAAAAATCAGGAATGGTATTTTTTTTTCCATTCAATCACAATAATTTGTGTGTGGGAGGAAAATTTCAAAGAATGTTCCCCCAAAGAGGATAGTAAGATCAGATAGGCAGTTATTCTTCGAAATAAAGTAAAATCTGAGGTTTTGCCTTATTCAAATAGTTATTTTATCAGAATCATAGTATGGTTTTGATCCAGAGTAGGATGGCTCTTATAAACTGAGGGAGGATTTTTTAAAAACCCTTCTTTGTTGATAAATTATTGTATGAAAACATTTCAAAATGTTAAAAATAAAGCAAACCAAAAAGAAAACATAGTTTAATATCAAATCAAAAAGTGTTAGTTTATCTAATTACATTACCAGTTAGCCAAAGGGAAATGCTAAAACATTACCTCTTTAGTATCCATTAGATATTTACCAGGCAAAAATTCAGAAAAATGCACGTCATGGATTTCCTAAGAAATCCATCAGTTTCACCTTTTTACCAACTCCATGCCAGGACTATCTTGAAAATAATGAAGAGACTAGGTACCAAAAATTTTAAGTTGACTAGATTCTAAATGAAAAAAAAAGTTGAGTTACTATCCTTGCCAGAAATAAAATTACTGCATTTTTAAAAATTAGTCACAATTTTGGTAATAAATAAATAAATAAATAAATACTGCTTATGGATTGAAGCTTTAAGGTGCAAGTTAGACACCATTACTGTGACCATAAATTACATTCATAACAATATAATTATAGGTCCTACAACGAGGTAGCCATAATATTATTATTAATTACAGTGTCATGAACATTGTTTACGGCAGCATAAATACAGATATTAATGTAATCAAAAATCAATAGTGGTTATTCAAAGTGTCATGTAAAATGTACTTACTTGTTAGAAGAAATATTTAACTTGAAGCCCATATGAAATATATGTTGTCACCTAAGAAAATTCTGTATAAGTCTATTTTATTTTTATTTTTTAGTATTTATTTATTTATTTATGTTCTGAGACAGAGTCTCACTTTGTTGCCCTCAGGTGGCTCCTGCCTATAAGCTGAGCACTCTGGGAGGCCAAGGTGGGTGGATTCCCTTGTGTCAAATCTAAAGAAATTTAAAGATTTTTTTTATTTGTTTGTTTGTTTGTTTTTGCAGACAGAGTCTCACTTTGTTGCCCTTGGTAGAGTGCTGTGGCTCCACCTCTTGGGCTTAGGCGATTCTCTTTCCGCAGCCTCCCAAGTAGCTGGGATGACAGGTATCTGCCACAACATTTGGCTATTTTTGGGTTGCAGTTTGGCCGGAGCCGGGTTCAAATCCACCATCCTCAGTATATATGGGGCCAGTGCCCTACTCACTGAGCCACAGGTACTGCCTTTAAAAATTGTTTTAAGATGGAAAGCTGTATTCGGTGGATTTCCTAGGCATGGCAAAAGCTTTAATTTTATAAAATGTTCTTCTAAAAATCTATTGTACATGTATTGTAAGGTTTATATGAATAGATGTACACAACAGTGAGGATTTTAGATTCTCACATCAGTGTGAGCGAGTCTCATGGAGCAATAAAACCCAAATGCAGCATTCCATTTTACTCCATAAGAAAATGCACTACCGATGATTGCGGGTTCCCCTATGGAAAGACTCTCCTTAATTGTCCTGCTGTGTTAGCCAGGCATTCAGGGTGGCATGCACACGTAGTCTCAGCTACTCGGGAAGCTGACAAAGGCTCACTTGAACTCAGGTATCATTCTTAAGTACAATGAGCTATGATCGTGCCTCTGTACTCCAGCTTGGGTTACAGACTGAAATCTCATTTTTCTTACAAAAAGAAAAAAAAATCCTGCTGAAGTAGACAGAATATGGTCTATTCCAACATTCTGACCTCATGTGTTCACAACCTATAAGATTTCTTGCCTTTCAGTACAGGTGTAACTCCAATCACCACATTGACTGCCGTCTGTACCAAGATTTCAGAGCTACAAACCTGTGTAATTATAAATGGGAGTTCTTTCAAGTCTTCAAATTTATGGAGAATTTATTACACAGCAAAAGAGCACTAATAAAACTGCTTTAACTCTTTCTGTCTGAAAATCTACTTATTCTTCTGTTTGTTGGTTCTAGTGTCAAAATAATTGAAAACTTAAGAATAAAAAACCTCAGGTTCTCCACGATTCTCCAAACTGGCGCCAATTCACAATGAACTTCTACAATTCCATGCCTCTCGTCTGCAATGTCAGCGCACATGCTGATTGTACTATTAGAATGGCATCTGTAAGTACCTAAGTGAGGCACATAAGCATCTTCATCGGTCTGTATGTGTGTGTGCGTCTCTCTCTTTCTCTGTGTGTATGAAAGATAAGTCATGCTAAGCATCTCCTCCAATTGCAAAGTCAGGCATGACTTTAATATTACAAATTTAATACAGGCTTTTCCTTTCTTAAAATGTGTATACATTTTTGGCACCTATATGTGCACAGCCATTTAGCTTTGAAATGATAAAGCTGTAAAGATCCCAATGAAAAATCTCTGATAACTTCAAATTGAGTCCAAGCGGTAGGAATAAACTAGATGCCTGTCACCGTATTCGTCAGGAATGGGCTCATTTACCTTCTTTAGATCTTGTACAGGATTGCCTAAACCCAATTTACGATTTTAAAAGGCAAAGGGAGTAATAAAGTTGAAATATAGTCCCCAGTTTCATCCGAATGACAACAATGTCTAGAAGTATCATAATTTCAAGGAGAAAAGGAAACTAAAATTATCATTCACCAGATGCCACATAAAGATATTATGTTTTTACTATTTAATGTCATTTAATTTTATGCCACATTTTTGCTTTTTTTTTTTGAGACAGTCTCACTTTGTTGCCCTCGGTAGAGTGCCCTGGTGTTACAGCTAACAGCAACCACAAACTCTTGGGCTTAAGCGATTCTCTTGCCTCAGCCTCCCAAGGAGCTGAGACTATACATGACTGCCACAATGTCCTGCTATTCTTCTTCTTCTTTTTTTTTTTTTTTTTTGCAGTTTTTGGCTGGGGCTGGGCTTGAACCTGCCACTTCTGGCATATGGGGCCAGTGTCCTCCTCCTTTGAGCCACAGGCGCTGCCCGCCCTGCTATTCTTTGTTGAGGTTGTCACTGTTGTTTGGCTGGCCCAGGCTGGGTTTGAAATCTCCAGCCTCGGTGTATGTGGCTGGTACCGTAACCACTGTGCTACAAGCACCAAGCCTATGCCACATTTTTGAATGGGAGTAGGAAAAGGCAACAACAAGAGTCTGAAGGCAAAGTAGCACTGGCATGCGAACTGGCCACATTTAACACAAGGAGGTGTGGATGGTGAAGTCCTGAGGATTGCACGCCTGCTCAACTGTATATACAAAAAAATGAAATAAAATAAATAAAAAAGTAAAAAGCTCCTGATGCCCAATACATATTGCCCCCGGGGGCTACCAGATTGCAAGATAAAAAATGGGAAAATTTTAAATTTTGTTATTTGTATTCTGGCAAACTTGTTAAACTATCTGATCTCTCTAAGCCGTATTTTCTTCAACTTTAAAATGAGGTCGAATAGTTCTTATTCCTGACTGAACTGTCATAAGGATTCAATTATATAATGTTTGTAAAACACCGAGAACAAATGAAAGACGCTAGTAGGATAGTTGCTGGTAGGATAGTATGCAGAACAAATAACAGTTATAAGTTATCTTTTATTCCCTCTTCAAGGGAATATATGTATCACATTAACATGAATCAGAGGTCTCCAACCAGTAGACCTGATGTGGCTTATGGATATTTTATTTGGCTAGCACACTATTAGTTTTTGCTGTGATATGCAAAATAAATAATTGAGATTAATCAGTATCCGAGATTTAAAAACTGAAAAATTCACTGTAAAATCTTAACTTATGTCTTTTTTTTAATATGAAAATAGATGAGTGTTTTTAAAGTGGATTTTATATAACATGGAACAAAATACACATAACACAAGCAGTGATTAAAATAGCAAATCTCTGTATCCATCTGTCTTAACTACTCGGTTACTCCCTGTGAAGGCAATCTTTGTCACCCTTTTCGGATGCATGTTCATAGTCATGACCTTTTTAGTTGCCCTTGGTGGAAGGCTACAAATTCTGGAACCGCGAAGGCTACAAATTCTGGAACCACTTAGATGTCACGTTTCTCATGACAACATTTAGCTGCTGCCTAAACTTTTTCCTCACCTCCACCACTATCTCAAATAAATGATCTACTAATAATCCCAGAAATAATTTTCAGGGGAAAAATGTTTTAAAATTAATGTTTGAAAGGATGGTGTTTGGGTATATGCTGATGTCATTGCTACTAGAATATCTCAATGGTCCAAAGGACTGCCTGCATTGAAAATGTTCCTCTGTACACAGATAGACTTAAAATACAGTTTTAATTCACCAAGGTATTAGGTTATATATCTGATGCCAGAAACTTGCCAGTCTTAGTAAGACTTGGAAATGTTCATAGCAATTTCAGATTTTCAAATAAAATGCTTTATCCCAGAGAGAAGGTTATTTCATTTTATTTGTAGTACCACACATTCTATAGGCACCAACAAGACATAGGACTGAGCCTACATTCACTAGGTTTTGCTTATAAGAATTCTATCTAGATGCAATTTTCAAGGGCCTGAAACATTTCATTCTTTCAGAAATTTGGTTCACATTATCTTTTTATGAAGAACTTCCCCCAATTAAATAGCATTCAATCATTAATTATTCAAAAATTAGATGGAAA
Organism: Galago senegalensis; assembly: GCA_963575145.1. NCBI lineage: Eukaryota > Metazoa > Chordata > Mammalia > Primates > Galagidae > Galago > Galago senegalensis. The sequence goes on along the minus strand of CAUYTI010122446.1, from coordinate 9,829 downwards.
TTCAGAGAATATTCTGTTGATACAAGGGAGTGATTTCCCAAATGCTCTAATTCTCTGTGAGGGCATCTGATGCTGTTGCATACTCCGTACTGCCATCTAGTTTGGGAATTGCTACAAAAGTTCTTTTTTTGAAATGAGCAATTTAATGTCATTTCCATAGTTCACTGCTGCAATTCAGGAAACATTCTTCTACACTTGTTGGACTGAATCCTAATTACTACTATAATGACTTCTCACTCACATTTTTAATGACTAAGTAATTGATATGTTAGTGGGTACTCAATGCAAATGATTTTAAAACATTAAATATAAAAGAAAAGGGCATTCTAATCACCCATGAACAAGATTTAAAAAAAACATATTTCCCCATATTATAAGTGTTAATAGTGCATGAAGTTAAACACCAGTTAATAATAATCAGGTAATTTATGCTAGTTTCATAGTTAGGGTTAAGTACCCTAGCAAAAACACTTGTTCACCTTGGAGATTATGTTTCATTTCCAACCCAATCCTCAAAAGGTATACAGGTTGCCATCAGCCCTGTTTCTTATGCACAGTAGCTCCCATTGTCCTAAAGTGTCCCCTTGGGTCATCTTGCTATGAAAGCAGTTAATTTTTTTTACATTTGCAACCTGAAACTGCATAACTGGAAATCAGTAAATAGCTCTGCATACTTAGTAGATCTAATTATAGGTTCAAAAATGTAGTGGTATCAAGGTCAAGATGATCACAGAATAAACCATTAAATTAACAAAACTGGGGGCTACTTTACTTGGAATAATACACAAGGTTTTTTTTTAATATAATTCATATACATGTAAATACAGATTTCTTGCATCAGACCAACCGCTGAAAATATAAAAAAATAACAGTTTTTTTAAGATTCCTAGCTTGGGGTTATGTCAAAGCTTTCTTTTAGAAATTTACAAGAGAGTTTTGTCTTCAGATTAGCTGGAGCAACCAATGGTAACCAGGCTGTCAGGAAAGGTTAAAGAAGGCCATTAATAAAAACATTCAGGAAGGTTATTTTCATAACTGTCTTCCTTAAAGTAAGCATTAAAAGTGGTATTATTGCTCCAAGCCAATGGAAAGCATATAAAGTTTAGACTTTAAATTTCCTCTGCTACTACTCTATAAACAGAAAAATTACTATGGCCATGTCTTGGTTCAGGAGTTCCTCTCATATGAGGCCTCTGGACACAAACAGTTGGAATTGTAAATACAAAATACCAGCTGGGATTAGCAATGAAAACTTCAACAAGGGTAAATAAGGCCCATATATTAGTTTGCTAGGGCTGCCACAATAGGGGACCACAGACTGGGTAGCTTAAACAACAGGGATTGATGTTTTTACATTTCTGCAGGCTGAAGTCCAAGATCAGTGTCAGAAGAGTTGCCTTCTTCTGACTCTGTTCTTGGCTTGCAGACGGCTACCTTCCTTCTCTATCTTCTGTCTCTACATATCTGACTCCTGATCTCCCTGATAAGAAAACCATATTGGATCAGGACTTAAGCGTCTGATCTCATTTTACCTTCATTACTTCATTACCTTTAAATATGGTCATACTCTGAAGTACTGGGGTTAAGACATCAATATAATTTTAGAAGAATAAAGCCCATTAAAATATGTAAAAAAGTATTATAGTAATTGGAGATTACAGCCCACAGATTTTTACACTGATACTACTCAGAATTCATATGTTATTTTTGCCCCTACTTTGGCTCATTATCAAATAGGTAACATGTAAAGTGTTTTTCTATTTGAAAAGAATCAGCTGATACATTGGCCTTCCCCCAGCCCCAATACCCTAAACATTGAAGCTTTTCTGTACAGCCTGGTAAGATCTTTTTTAACAAGCTTCTCAAGGGGAAAACGTCTTGTAGACCAAGATATTGCCGTGATACTTTCTATTTTCTTGTTATAACTCAGATACAACATCAAGACCAAAAGTTTTGGAGCCTGTGGTAGTGTAATATCGTATCTGAGAGAGGAAGAAACTGCTATGATAAGCATTTTGTTCAGCAGTAAATTTTGTTCTCAATGAGGATGTTTAATGCTTCCCTGAGAAATTAAAAAAAAAAATCAATCTTTACCTGTTGAATAAAGTAAGGCATTTGACTCTGAGGGCACTGAGTTAATTGGCAAACTGTAGGAAGAAACTTGCCTTCTATATGCCAGGGACCTCAAGGGTATTTAGTAACTAGTGGACTTATAAGTCAGAAATTCCAGAAACTTTCTTAAGAATGTTAATTATACCACACAAATATTGATTTAAACAGACAGATATGCAAGGTATTGTCACTACTCTTTCTAAATACCCTAGTTCGCTATAGTTGCATACCTTGTTTAATATGATTCTACTTAATGATCAACTTGCTATTTGTGTTACAAAAGATAAATGAAGTTAAATCATATTTAGATGATTTAATAGATAATTATATATTTTTAAATTATTAATGCAAACATAATACCAGGAAAATGTAAATAATTAATGATGTACTTATAAATAATTTCTGCTAGTGAAATAGATTAAGAAAATGATTTTTCCTTACCAGTGGGCTCATAAATATTTAACAGTAACTACCACTGACATCATTTAGATTCACCCCCAAACTCTAACATTTAAGCCTTGTTTTATAATATGAAATGCATTTTAAGTGGAAAATTAAGTTAGCAAAGAGTACTTAGGTATAGCTTTATTTACTTTATATCATTTTAAAACATTTTATATGGTTGAAATGTAAACAACATTCCATTGTGTTTCATATTCATAAAGATAGAACATATTTCTTTTTCTTTTCTTTCTTTTTTTTTTCTTTTTCTCACTCTGTTGCCCAGACTGGAGTGCCAAAGCATCAGCCTAGCCTAAAGCAAACTCAAACTCGTGGTTTCAAGTGATCCTCTTGCCTTAGTGTCCCAAATAGCTGGGAATAGAGACATCCCACAATGCCCAGGTAATGGTTCTATTTTTAATAGAGATGGGGTCTTACTCTCACTGAGGCAGGCCTTTAAAACCTAAACTCAAGTGATCCTCCTACCTTGGCCTCCCAGAATGCTGGGATTACAGGCATAAGCCACTGCTCTTGGATGCATACGTTCTTTTAAATATTAAATCTGGAAAATGTTAAAATGTATTCATCAAACAAATTAATTTTATAGTTCTAATCTATAGCATGCTTAGTATATAAAGTGGTATCCCTAACTTTATATACTATTGTGTTAAAAAAAATAAATATAGTTTGAAGAACCTCTTAATGTAATTGCTTTTCCAGCAATATGCTTGAAAAACACCCCAAACAAATCCAGCTATAGGGATAGCATACTTGGGTAAATTACCTCCAGTTCATCTACCCTTGCAGTAAGCAAGAGACTACTGGGAATATGTACAAAGGAAAAGCCAGCGCTCATGCAGCAGACTGTCCAAAATAGTGACAGTTCGAGTCAGATATTCTTGGGAGGTCAATGAAGGCAGATCCTTCCTTATATACAAATACGTATTCCTTGTTTGTATGAAAATAAGCATTCAGTAAGGATTTGTTAGACAATAGAAAAGAAGAAGTGGAGGACTGTCAATATGGGGCAAGACAGAATTAGAAATAATAAAATACAATTCACAAGTAAGATATAATAGTTATAGAACTGAGTAGCTATTATGAAGCAAAAACCATGTAGGGGGCAGGGACTGCAAAGAAACTTAGAAGAAACATTCTAATACTATTAATGGATGAATAGGACATCTCACTACAATACTCTCAGCCCGTAACAGAACAATTTTTTTAAAAAAAGGATATAAAAACAAAAATAAGAGATAGTAAACCTAAAAAATACAATCATTAACATGTACCTTATGTGTATATTTTGAAATATATGTTGTTTTAATACAGAATGCACCTTCTCAACTAATAATGGAACTTTTACAATATCTCATCCCATATTAGTATTTCTAAGTTACACAAGGTATAAATATTACAAATAACTCTTTGATGATAATGTAATTGAACTATAAACCATTAATAAAAACAAAATAAAAAATAAAACCTCTTTAAACAATACATATAAAATGCCTAATAAATGACTCCTTAGTAAAGGGGAAAACTGTAATTATTGACTTTCTAAAAATAAAAACACTACATATTTAAATTTATGAGTCCATCTAAAGTAGTAATCACAGGAAAATTCATAGCACTAAAGACTTAGGATAAATCAAGGAACAAAATATGAAGTATCGAATTTAAACTAAAACTAAACTAAAAAGTGGGAAAATAAACCAAAAGAAAGCATAAGAAGAAAAAATAATAAATATATAAGACAAGATTAAAGATAAGAATAGAAAAACAGCCACTTAAAAAATCTACATAGCTTTTTTAATTAACAGAACAATTAATTAGATGAATAAATGGAGGGATATCACATGTAGAGAAAAGAAGAGGCAAATTGAAACATTGAAAAGAGGTAACATTTTAAAAAATTGTAAAAGACTACTTTTTAGACTGCTCAGCAAAAGAAAAAAATAAAAACCTTGATTAAATTCATAATTTGCAAGGCAAAAACACCATTAGAAATAAATAACTAAAACAAACTAACTTATAGAGAAAAAAAATAGAAAACATTATTAAGGAATTACACCATCACCGTCATCACCACAACAACAACAAAGAGAAAAGAGGAAAAGAAACACCAGGTTGAGATTTTTTTCTCAGAGGAATTCTAACAACTATCCATGTACTAGAGTTCCAATGCATTTTTGCTCCAGAGCATTGAAAATGAAGAAAAACTTCCTAAATTTTTATGAAGCTAACATAACATTAATACCTAAATTATATTAAAAAATGCCAAAAAGAAAAAACAAATATTGCTTATAAATAGCAATACAAAAATAGTAAACAATACAGTAGACTCCATACTAAATTAAGAAAACAATATACAATGACAAACTAATTTACCCTTGAAATGCAAGATTATGAAATCCATTAATATTATGTAGCATATATTAATATATACTAATCTATTAAGATATTTTATATGATATTTTCATGGCTACTGTAAAAGCCACTAATATTACTTAATATTTATTCTTGATTTAAAAAATAACCTCAAGGAAATAGACAGTGAATGAAACTTTCTTTGCACGTGATAATGTTAATCTTTAGCCCTATATTTATTTTACTTAATCTGGAAACAATAAAGTATTTTCCTGCTAAGATCAGGAAAGAGGCAAACATGTCAATTACTTCCATTACTTCTTAAGATGTATTAGTCATTTCCCTTGAAAAAGAGAAATCAAATTGAACTATGAAGTTGATAAGCTATCTCTATTAGCAGACATGGGATTATATAACTGAAGAGCCTAGATGAATGATAAAATTAACTCAAAAATTCATTGTAATTACAGAATAAAAAATCAGCATACAGAAATAAATCATCATCTTTTACATCAGAATAACCAGTTAAATGGTAAAGAAAATTCTGTTTTCAAAAGTAACAAAGAAGAATAGATAGTAAGGAATGAATTTAACAACAACAACAAAAAAGCACAAAATGTATTGAAGGAAAACTTTGATATATTCCTAAAAGACAAATCAATAGATTTGAATAACTGCATTTCCTATTTGAAAATACAATGATTTAGCATCAAAAACAGAAGTTTTCCCTAGCTTAATACATAAACTTAATATCATCCTATATCCTAATAAAAATACTAAAACAGATTTTATGATGTTTTGTTTTCTTTGTTTTTGGCTGGGGCTGGGTTTGAACCCACTACCTCTGGCATATGGGGTCAGTACCTTAATCCTTTGAGCCACAGGTGCTGCCCAGTAAAACAGATTTTGAAAGAACTATATGTATATTAAGATTCATATTTTTAAAAAAAGAGGCAGAAAGACTAAAAAAGAAAAACTACACCAGGGGACTGATTTTACCAGTTATTAAAACATACCACAAAGACTCTAAAATTAAAACAATATGTATTGGTACATGAACAGACAAATAGACCAGTGAAATAGCAGAAACATCCAAGTACAGAGCTGACTATGTATATACTTTTAATAAGAAATAAAGATGGCATCTAAAATTATTATGGCAGAGATAAACTTCTAATAAATATTGCTGAGACAACTTGGTATTTTTGTAAAAACAAAACAAAAAAAATCTACAAACAAAACTGTTTATAATTTGCAAAAAGTTAATATTAGGTCTATACCACACAACATAGACAGGAATTAATTGTAAATATAAACATACAAACGAATATATCATAATATTGCTAGAAGAAAACATTATGAATGAGTTCCTCTTTAATGCCAGTATAGGAAAAGGTTTTCTTATTATGGCTCCCAAATACCAAAAACAATAAAAAGAAATATTAATGGATTTGATTAATACAAATAAATATTTCGCATTGCCAAAATTCCATGAATAAGTCCAAAAGACAATTGAGGACACAGGAGGAAATATTTGCCAACTATATCCCAGAAAAAAAAAGTTAATACCTTTAACATATTCCTGGTGAAAATACAAAATAGTAATACTCGTAGCAGCTGTGGCAATACCTAGTATAACTAACTACATGTGCACTTACTTGTAAATGCAACAATTCCATGTCTAGGAATTTACTCTGATGATACATCCTCAAAAACTAAAATATATGCTCAAATTTATTTATTTCAGTTTTTTAAAAATAAATTTAAAAACATTGAAGTCTTCTACATTCCATACATGGCAGAGTGGCTAATTGGAAATGGTTCACTTATAAAATGGAGTGTGACTTATCAACACAAAAATAAGAAAGTCCTCAATGGACTGAAATAGAACAATTAAGTACATTTAAAGTGAAAAGGGGGGAGGGAAACAAAAAGCTATCTATAAAATAGTAACCTTTAGGTTTGATAGAAAGAGAAAAAATATGTACACATATGTTAATTATTTGAAAAATGACCGCGGGAAAGTTAAACCAAAATACAATGATAAAACTAATCCAAAAGTCAAAGAAAGTGAAAATGGAGAGGAGGGTTTGAAAGAATGGGATTTGAGGGTACAATGGATGACAGGAACTGACATTTCTTTGAATTTGCCCTTTTAATATAAAATTGAAGATCAACCAGAATGTGAGGAGACCCAGTATGTGAAGGGAACCAAAATTGAACACAAATCTTAATAAATCAATCTATCTCTGTTACAAATAAAAATCATAATCACACTTAGGGATGGCAGATTATCAAATCAACCCAAGTAATTTTGAAGGACAGTATGCTGAGTCTATGTAGCAAGTCTAAATACAAAAAGAACAATACAGAAATTTATATTCAGTTTAGGAAACTTGTTTCCACAGAGATCTGGGTCTGGGTTAGCAATTATCAAATTATTACAGCAATTGTGAAATTACTTTATGTGAATTAAGCAAGCAAAATAACAGTATATGGTTGAAGGAGGATTCTGAAATCTGTATCCCGACCTAGACAACAATTGAACTAGCAAAATCTGTCTGATGAAACTATTCTGGAAATATGGCATTTATTGGCAGTCTACAATTCCCAGGAGAAGGCTTAGATGGTAAATAGCAGTTAAGTTCAGTCAATTTTAGTTCTTAACTCAGCAGCTGCTACCAATCCCCAACCCTGAGCCCAAAGTTTAGTGGCAGTATGTACATATTCCTGGATCAGCTTGCATGCAACTTGTTGAAGCCAGAACAAGAAATAAACAGCCAGTGCTCAAGAAAAGAAAAACTTGGCACACCTCTTTGGTTTGGGACACAACTACAAGAGGGCATCTACCTAATAAATGCAAGCATTGTAACCTAGTTGTTTGTACCCTCAATATCAACATAAATAATAATAACAATAAAGGGAAGACTTTGAGGGAAAATTAAAAAAAAATGTCTATCTGTGTTCAGACTACAAGTAATTGATTCAGATCATGGAGGTGCAGAGATAGAAGTGAGTAACTATTTTTGCATCCCTCTCCTTTGGTTACAAACCCTTTCTATTAAGTCCCCTGATGCAACTTCTAAAGGACTTGAGAGGCCAACACTCATTCTTTCCACCCCCCTCTATTTTTCTGTCTTTCCCCTTTGGAAGTCAGAACATTTCAAAGCAATTGCATATGCACGGGAAATAAGAATGTCATCACACATGCCCAGGGAAAGACACAAGCTCAGAAAAGACCTCAATCTAATCTGCAGCATGGAGATAGATTACAAGAATAAAAAATCATAACTAAAATATAAAATGAAACTAAAAACCTAGTAAACCTTAAGAAAGAAGGAGAATCTGATTTCTAGAGGTATCATGTTATTAGATTGGAAGGTTCAATGTTCAATAAAAAATCATTACAAAAAAATTGAAAATTATGAAACATTAAAGGAGAAAAGTAAATGAATAGAAACTGTCCCTGAAAAAGACCCAGTAGTGGATCTACTGGATAAAGACTTAAAAACAACTGTCTCAAAGATACTCAAGGAACTAAAGAAATGGATAAAGTAAAAAATAAAAAAATTATATGTAAACAAAAATGAAATATCAATAAAGAGATATAACATCTCAAAACAGACCAAAACAAATTCTGGAGCTGAAAAGTAAAATACCAAAGGAAAAATACACCCGAGGAATTCAAAAGCATATTTGAATAGGCAAAACAATCAGTGAACTTGAAAACAGGACAATGTAAAGTTCAAGAAACTTAGAGACTGAATAAAGTTAACAGATCTCATGGAATGTGTGGTACACCATTAAATGATCAAAATACGTACTGAATAAGTCCTAGAAGATGAAAGGAAAGAAAAGTTGCAGAAAGAATATTTTAAAAAATAGCAGCCACAAATTTCCTAAGTTTGATAAAAGACATGAACATTAACACCTAAGAAGCTCAATTAACTTCAAGTATGATGAACTCTGAGACTCACACTGAGACACAAAGAGACCCACACCAAATGACAAAGACAAATAGTGAATTTTGGAACTAGCAAGAGAGAAAAGATTGATCCTATACAAGAGATACCTAATAAAATTATCAGCAAATTATTTCATGAGAACTTCAGAGGCTAGAATTCAGTGGGCTGATATATTCAAAATGCTAAATGAAAAAATATCTAGTAAGAATCCTATCTATGCATAAACTGTAACAGAATTAGATATACTATGCTAAAAGTAACAGAGATATTAAGATACATTTAGGTAAAGAAAAGCTGAGGTATTTTGTTATGACTAGATCTGGTCTGCAAAAAAGACTAAAGAGATTTCTATAAATTAAAATAAAAGGATAAATTAAAAGGTTTTCAAGTGATATGAAGAAAGATCAATCTCAGTAATGATAAATATATGAGTAATTATAAAAGCTAATATTTCTGTTAAAATGGGATGCCACGTCACATTTAGCTTTTTACATGATTAAGGAGATAATGTCTCTTTTTTAAAAAAGAGCAATTACTAATTTAAAACATGTTATTATTATAACTTTGTTGTAACTCTACATTTTGTTTCTTAAATAATTTAAGTAATATTATGTACTATGTATTTAATAATGTATTAAAAATATTAATTTTCAGGGGCATGTAATTTATAAAGATGCAATTTTGTGAAATTAAACTCATATAAACTAAAATTTATGAAGATGCAATTTTGTAAAATTAAACTAATATAAACTAAAATTACAGTGTTTTTAATCTAATACAATTTATATGTTAAGTTTATATCCCGGCTCGGCGCCTATAGCTCAACCGGCTAAGGCGCCAGCCACGTACACCTAAGGTGGCAGGTTCGAATCCCCAGCCCGGACCCGCCAAACAACAATGACGGCTGCAACCAAAAAATAGCCAGGCGTTGTGGCGGGCGC